>JBBPRH010000094.1:0-52350 GCA_038092915.1 Boletus pseudopeckii
ATCAGGTTGAATGGCCTCTGAGACTATCGGAGTTCGAAAAAGGAGATGAGCTCTCTCAACCATGCCTCTAGAAAATCACAAGTACGAAATGAATTTCAACTCTAGCTCCATTTCTTTTTTTTTTTTCCAATCCCCTTTTTATTCACTCCTCGTTCGACTCGTCCCATCGAGCGTCGAGTTGCTAATGTTGGGGAAGAACGACCACACGAGCCATTTTTTTTCGGATAGCTTCTCTGTAGAAGCCCGTCCCTACGAGGTGTCTCACATGTAACTCTCATGGAAATCGTTATAGGCAGCAGATACATCGATATTATACAAGGCTATTATGGATCACGTCTACGAGATTTAGAAAAAAGATTCGTTGCGTAGATTATATAGATCTCGAACGGACTCGCAGCATTGTCATCTCGACGTTCACCGGCTTCAGAACGTTTGTCAGGGTCAGTTGTCGAGCGTATCCTGGTAGCCTTTCTCGCTCTCGACCTCGCCCGGGATCTCCTCGAGCTTTAGAAAACGTCATTGAGCCATACTGAATAGATCCATACAACAGAACCAACAGACCTTGTCAAAGTCAATCAAGCACTGCTCAATCCGGTCCATCGCCGTCTCCAGTTCCTCGTCCGAGATCACCAATGGAGGTGCAAAACGAATACTATGACGACGATACCATCAGCCACCATCGAGATCAAACACAAAAGTACAGTCACCCACATATTAACATGCGTCGGCTTCGCGAGCACGCCCCGACTCTTCAACAGCAAACAGAATTGCCACGCCGTATGACCCTTCAAGCTCGCCGACTCATCCATCACGACCGCATTCAACAGACCCTTTCCGCGAACCTCTTTGACCAAGGGCGACTTCTCCTTGAGCGCATTCATACGGTCGCGGAAGACCCGTCCAAGTCGCTCGGCATTCGCGACCAATCTTTCCTCTTGAATCACATTCAGAGCCGCCATGGCAACAGCACATCCCAAAGGATTCCTAAATAAAGCACGGCTTAAAACAGCGTTTCCATTTTCGAGGTGGGGCCACGCTTACCCTCCATATGTACTTCCATGCTGACCAGGCCCGATGCAGTCCATCACCGCACGATCAGCAAGCACCGCAGAAACGGGATAAACTATCAAGCCAAGAACGCGTGTCAGTGATTCTCACAACAACGGAGGACACAAGCTCGACGGACCTCCGCCAGAAAGTGCCTTGCCCAACAAAACTATATCGGGTCGAATACCCTCGTGCTCGCAGCAGAGCATCTTCCCGGTCCGCGCCAGCCCCTGTTGTCAGATGAGTCGATGGTCAGCATCCGATAGCGCTAGCGAACCGACCGTTTGGATTTCGTCGCAAATAAGGAGCACATTCCTCTCCGTGCACAGCTTGCGGACCTCCCGCAGGTATCCCTCTGGTGGAACGACGACGCTTGACATCTCCGTGAGAAAGAGGCAAGCATACACGTCTTGGAGTGTTACGTACCCAGCTTCACCTTGAATGGGCTCCAACAAGAACGCAGCGACGTTCTTCCCAAAATGATCGAGCGCTCGCTTGAAATCCTCGATGTGACCATAGCGAATCGTCTGAACAGTGCCATCCTGATCCTTGTAAGTAGGACCTACGCCCGCGAGATAGGGTCCAAACCCGCCACGACTCTCCGGATCAGTGCTCATGCTATTGTTCGAGAATAGATGAACGCCTTGACCACGAGAGGGAGGATTTGCTGTCGCCTACCTGATCACGCCCAAAGTTCTCCCGTGGAAATTCCCCGATGGGCTGAGAATGATTGCCTTGCCTGGATCGACATCTTTGGTAGGCGACTCGTACGCCCATTTCCTAGCCACCTTTAAGGCGGTCTCCACCGCCTCGGCACCGGTGTTCATGGGGAGAACGCGGTCATAGCCAAACGTGTCTTTCATCTGCTTTGCAAAGCGCGGAAAGACGGAATTGTAGAATGCACGCGAGGACAGTGTGAGTCTCTGAGCTTGCTCTACAAGAGTAGCGACTATCTTTGGGTGACAATGACCCTTGAAATGTTTTTTGTCCGCATGAGTCAACACAATCCACCACACACATCCAAGCCAACACAGACCTGGTTCACCGCGCTAAACCGAACCTCATGTGAGCGCAGAGAAACCACAACGAAAAAAAAAAAAAAAGGCGAGAGAAGCCGTACGAATAAGCAGAGAGCATGTCGATGTATTCATTGCCTTCGGGATCCCATACTCTAATCAAGTCAATCAGCGATTTCGATCCGAAGCGAACACCATTGGCGAAAAAGTCTCACTTGACGCCTTTTGCGGAATCGAAGACGACTGGCAGTGGATGGTAACTGACGAGGGAATAACATGATTCGTCAGTAAAATGGCATTTAAGGTCCTCTCTCGGCTGTACCCCGCCACGACGATGTGATTGGCCCAGGTCTTTCATAAACAGCCGCGTGCGTGGGGGTGCCGGTGTTTGGATCATAGTTGACTTACTTGTGTGCGCTGTAATCATACTCCATCTGAATGAGACCCGCCGAAGATATCTTCTCAGACGGGCCGCTGGTTGTTCGAGTCTGCTTGTGAGCATGCGCAGCGTTCGAATGGCCATTGGACACGCCTGATCCGTTGCTTGGGAATGTCGCTGTAGGTGACATGTTGGATGTTATTGAAACTCGTTGGTAATAAGATGCTACAACTTGGATGGTGAAAGTCGTGGTTCAACTTAAGAGGGAACCTGAAAAAAAGAGGATCCACGGCCAGCGTCTGTGGCTCTGGCTCAAGATCCGCCCGCACCAGCCCGATCTGTCCCGCGGTCTACAATTGCAATCCCACCAAGGTGGCCAGTGAACCAGCACGCACGTTCCATAATTCCAAGTATACAATACAGATCGAAAATGTCATTGTAAATCAGATGGCCACTCCTTCCGTCTCTTCCATCTCCCAGCACTGTCAAAACGTGGATTCGTTGGATAGCTCAAGCCATCGTCAACGTGATGTCCGACGGGCACTAAAAGCACATCAGAGATCAGGTGTTCGGAAGCTAGCACCACGAGGGAATCACGCACGAATCCACCACCATATGTTCTTCCCCATCACTGCAACCCAGTTCGCTCTGCGACTTCCCAGCCACCACAAATTGCCTTCGATACCAATTTGTCCCCACTCACTATCCCACACCTTTCGTGTCCGTCGCTTTGCACTGTGATAACCCAAGTTAGATCAGTGAAGTCACAAGAACTCGGTAACATTTAGCCAGCCGGGCGCGTGTGATGCACGCCACAAAGGTCCGACAATCGAGGATGCGAAAAGACGCACCCAATCTGATACCACTTGTACATTTGCGACAACAACTCTTGTTCACGGTCTCGCATCGACCTGAAACCGAGCGACTCGACAGTCGTTTGGTTCAGTAGAATGAGATGAAGCTGCGATATGAGTAAAAGGCTGCAAAATAACCCATAGAAACCAGCACTGGCAGGTGTGTCGTCAGTCACAGAATACGAGTTCGACAATGACAACGAACAGGGCTATTACGACAATCTGCTGAGGGTCGAGTGTGGGGGCCGAAGTGCGTGGCTTAACGTTGAGACCTAGAAGCGTCGAAAACGTCCAAAGACAGAATAGCGTTGCCCATTGAAGGAAATTGACAAAGAACTTCCAGTGCGAGATATAAATAACAACGAGACAATATTCAGGGGACCGACACACCTTCTGATTAAATGCACCGACACATTGCCCGATCCCTAAAACGGAGCAGTATGTCGGTTTGCGAGATTCTCACGAAAAAGTAAGTATACCCACAGGGACAGTGATGGTCATACTTTAAGATGCACTTGACGCCAGATCAGAGCGACCTTGATACAGGCGACAAAAAAAAGCAACTTACTGTACCACATGATCTACAATGATGCGCTCGGGATGGCTTGACAATTTGACATCTGCTGCAATACCGATATTCCGGTAAAAGTACAGGGGTTGTTGTTGGACGTCGCGAGAACATCGGCGGAGGGACGGGAGGTCTCGATTGATGTTGATTCGCATGGGTGGGGAGCGTTGCGGTATCTGTGGTATGCGGGGACTCAGGGTCCCGAAACACCTCAGCAGCACGTGCTTCTTCGAGACCACGGGTCGACGCTTGTGAGTGAAAACTTGGCTCCAGCTTGGCAACCGAAGAAGGAGCGACAGAAAATTGCGATGCAACTATCTTGCTCTTCCCAGAACCAAGTGATGATTGTGGATGATTATACTTTCTTGCAGGCTCGTGTGTGGGAGGATGATAAACGTTGGGGGTGGGAGACATGAGCTCATAAGAAGTTCCGCGGAGGTCAGTGGAGTTGAGCGTTGATGCTCTGTCATTATGGTCATTGCCTGGTCTAGTGGTTTTCTGGGCATACTGTGGGCCGGCAGAGGTACGGGAATGAGTGGAAGACGTTGGTAAAAGGGGTATTTATTTGGAGCGCCTACCTCCCGTGCATCGCCGGGGAAAGTAGTGATCACCTGAAAGCATTGCGGCAGATTAGGACATCGTTGGGCGCCAGAGCGAAAAAAAAACGTACCACGACATAACACCAAGACATCATGAGTAAGAAAAAAGAAAATACGACCAAGAATGCCACTGGACACGACGAGGGGGGTCTCACGTCATCATCAGATCAAGAGAGTGAAGCACACACCTCCTGTCGCCTGGTTCCCTAGCGCACTACTACTCTTTACGATCATGCCCCTGCAGAATCTTCCAGCGTACACATACGCCGAGTAGCCGACAATGAGGATCGTGAAGCCGACGGATAACTTGCGGACTATCCATGGTTGTGGCCTGCTTGCCTCCCTGCGACGCACCCGTACCTCCTCCACAACACCACAGCAAGAATGGTCCGTCTGAGACATGCCCTGCTGACCAGGTCTCGAGGGAAGATGTCGTTACACGGCCAGCTGAGAGTGAGAGTTGAATGTCGTGCGGCATCCGAGTCGTGCGATTACATAAGTTTACTCCCGGGTCTGTGCTGGCTCGTCAGAGTCTTGGGAGAGTTTCAACGGTCATCACGGATCAGGACGACGGGGCTGGTCAGCGCATGACCCGACCATGACATTAAGCCATCTGCCACCCACGCATTATTACATACGCCTCTCCATGGAGCCTCGTTGCACCGACGTCCTGCGCATAAGAAAGTCACTCCAGGATGCACTCGCGGACATGTTTGGGCTCACCTTTGCGAGCACCTACATCGATGTGTTGTCGGTCAACGAACCTGGAACGGAGACGGTCGTTCGCGTCCACTCAGAGTACGTCCAAGTCTGCCTTTTGGGAGTGTGTCGACTTAACTTGATCAAAGAGACGCGTCGAGAATTTTGGCCGCCATCGTTGGAGCATCCTGTGCTTCTATCAAGTGTTCTGCTATGAAAGAATCTTCATTTCTCCCGTCGCTCGTGTTCGACGATCTCGGCGCACTGTGACAAGCAGTGTTGTGATGGCGAATCAGCGTACGCAAGGCGGTCGCTAGGGAGATGCAATCTTTCTACAATAAAAGTGGACTGCCTCTCGATACAACGAAGCAGGTATGGTGCACACAAAGTACGTAGTTCATGCAGTGGAATTACATTTCTTGGCCCATTCAACGAACTGGTCTATGATGGTGGGCCAAGCGGCTGTGATGACGTAGAAATATGGTCAATGACATGCCGTCAAGGAATGGGCACATGACATTACCTTGGTCGTCATGTTTGCTAAAGTCCCCGTCAAATGAACGGATAAAGTCTGGGAGCTGCACTCATCTCGTCAGCAAAGCGGTGGAAAAGGGGCTTTCGTACGAACCATCTGCCAGGTATCTTTGCTAACGGCAACGTCATCCCGTGCTTTCATATACTCCAGCCACATCTCCGTGTGTTCTCTCGTCCATCCCTGACCCACATCCATGTCGACATCTTCTTCATCATCGGCCGGTGCATGTCTCAACGCTTCCCTGCCCACGGCAAAGTAGAGAAGCGATTTCCAGTACTCGAGTGCGGTATCTTTAACTGGGTACGAATGTCAGGGTCGATCCCGTGTACCAGGAATCGCACTTACCAAGGCTCCGCTGACCCTCTGACCGTGCAAAATTAAAAGTGTAATTGTATACCGTGCGGAAGTAGGTCGGATCGGAGCCAAGCTTGGCTTCTAAACGTGTGAGTGCGGTCTTCATCCCGTCTATGGTGTCGCACCTGTGCACAATTTGCATCAACGGTCCGAAATCGCCGGTGGGGTGTGGAGCAGAAGCTGACCCAATGCTTTTCCACCCATCTATCCATCCCTTCCTGGACCATTCTCCTAAACTGGGTGATTGGAGTTCATACGCGAGCGATAAGAGTTTGGGCGTATCATCCTCTCCGTCCAGGTCCTCCGCATCCTGTTTGAAACCGAGTTCTGTGAAGAACTGGACTGTACCCTGAGTGGAGATCAGGTCTCCGTCTGGATCTATCGCCACGGTTCATCCAGGTTGAGGGGGGGTGATCGGACCACTGTTACCTTTGTATTTCTCGAAGAGGGTTGTCAATTTGCTCGTTGATGCTCCAGAGTCTGTTCTACGACTGCCGCTTTCTTGAAAGAAAGCATCGATGGCTGCATCCAGTCGTTTGTGCTTGTCGAGGTAGCGCTTGGCCTCTTTGAGTCTATCGAAGAGCGATCACGGACAATCCGAGTGCGATGGCTCATGCGATGCTCACGATGCGCCAGTTATGCTGCAAAAGTCAGCATAGGTATCTTTGGTCGATCTTGACTAGTGGGTGTTAGTAACATGGGCGTGTTTGCGCAGAGAACGGGGCGCGACTAAAACAACTGACCATCCGTGTTGGCCGCGAACACCGACGGATGATTCACGTCGGGTAAGAGAGATGGGCCAACGAACTCTCTGGGTTGAGATAAGCGGATGGACCCGAGCCGCTGGCATCGAAACCCCAGGTCACGTGGTACTGTTCGTCGTCTTAGGGGCGTTGTTCATGTCCCACCTCAAGTTCCGTTCGCTTCAAGGGTTCCGCAGATTCGTGATTCATGGAGCGGCCTTCCATTTTCATTTCGCAGCGCAAGCCAGCGTCAGAATGGGTTCGTGCTCGCAGCCGATGGGCTAATTTCATTTGGTGACCGGGTGGTGCGCGGTCGTTGGTGTGAGTCGTTCTTTTGACGCGCGGTTTCATGATTCGACCCCTTGGAGGAGTTCCCCGTTGTTTGTTTTGCCATTTGGAGATGGTGGCTTCGCGCTATCTATGAACATGTGGACCAACACATGTCAGTGGTCTAATGAAAAGATGCCTTGTATTGATCGCCAAGTGTGACTTCCATTCTCTCGCAACCCCTTTGGGTATCAACGGGGCACATCCGGCTTAGGCCCGAGACCTCTGGCAGACAGTTGCACGTCATTTCCCTCCGTGTTGAACGGGCCATCCCACTGTGAGAGACACCTTTTAATACTCAAAGGATCCAGTCCACGGACGCATTATAGCTCATCCCCGAGGTGCGCGAGCGACGGTCGCTGTGGGTCAAATCTGAAACCCGGTCTTGGCTGCCCGGCTATGAAGTTGTAACCATGTGTACACGCGTGGCAAAGTGCGGAGCGTCCTCAGCGTCGGTTTCGATCAGGCACCTAGAGTGAGAGACTGCCGTCCACCATTTTGCAAGGCACCGACGGAGAAGTTGATGCCGCGGGACTTGCCGGTGCTCGATCATGATCACACCTGATAATAATATTTATTATATGGAAACAGCACACCAGGTGCAGTCGTCAGTTCAAGCGATGGTCATACAAGTTATGATGGTGTATATATGACAATGTGGATATACTGTAAAATATGGATCAGCGTCGAGCAGGGCAGTATGGTGTGCACTCACAGGGTCAATTTCGGACGATGACACGTCGTGTGTGTTTGCCTGCACGTCGGCGGTCTGCGTATGGCGTGGGCCGACGCCAAGCCTCGTCCGTGTCATCTCGGTAGTCCTCCGGGGCCTGTTGTAACTCCACTTTTGTGCCAGGATGTAGATCGTGTGGTGGCGTACGTAAAATCAACCCGCTTTGATGTGATGCGGGCGTATGGAGATTGAGGGGGAGCTGGGGTGGCTGTACATGGGGAGAGCCAGGGAACATGGCGGGTGATTGCGTGGGAGCAGGTATTGGACGAGACTGGCGGGGTGGTTTGGGATGAGGATAAGTGGCCGCAGGAGAGGCCGAGGGGTCGATGGGGGACTGATGTTGGGGATGGAGCTGTGGCCAGGTTCGCGGGGGACCAGACGATTCTCTGCTTTTTGCGCTGATAACGCTGTCGGATGATGGGGGTGGCACGTCGATTTCAACGCGCACGCGGACGATTTCCTTGCCTGCCTGGGCGAAAAAGGCACGCTCCTGTCGTTGGAAGAAGCCGCTGGTGGGGCCAGGACGCATCTCGGGGAAGCTCGCTGGGGGTGCGGGGGGGAAGAGGGCCATGAGCTCGTGGCCGGTGTGTGGGGCTGGGTACTTGCGCTGGGCAGGGTTGGTGTCCTGTGAGAGGTTCACGTCTGGGCGAGATCAGTGGGGGGTGGGGTGGAGGGAGAGGATAGAGTCACCTCGCAGAGAGCTCGGGGAGAGGGGTCGCCTGGAGGGATGAGACTTTGAAGGGGGGCTGCGGTCGGCGGCGGTGGTGGTGGAGGTGGAGGAGGAGGAGGGGGAGGGAGAGTGTGCAGTGACGGGACGGAGGTGGAAGGACATTGCGGTGGACATGGTTGTGAGGGGAGGAAAGAAAAGGGAAGTTATATGACGGAGGGGATCGACGGAGAGGGCGGGGATGTTCATATCCTCGAGCGAGCGACGGAGCGAGTTAGTAATGACGAAACTGCCAGAGCTGCGCCTGGCACGAGGTCACGCCAACAAGCGAGCGGGTCTTGCCAGCGCGCGCAGGCTCTCCCATTGACTCTTCGAAACGCAGCATTTTCTGAACCAGATCAGGCTGGATCTCACTCTCATTTCCATGTTGATTTACCCGTAGCTATAATTGAATAGAATAGAATGCGATTCTTGCGTGTACAATCCCTCTGATGGCCCGGTCATGGCCCGCATCAGCTTCGCAGGTTCCTATCGCTGTCGGTAACTTTATGCCCGAATCGGCCCTTGCTTTTTTCTTACACCGTTCGCTGTGATTTTAATTGTCCTCCGCTCTGACAACCTCTCACACACCTGTTTCGACGTGTCAGTGGGAGATCTCCCAGTGTCGACATTTTTACTTCTTCTTTACCGCCCCATCTGGGCGATCTTGTCGCTGAATCTCAATACTCAGCCCTGAGACAGCTCCTGTCATCATCCCCTACTACGTTATACTCGTATTATTCATTTTATCACCACGCTTTTTCATGTTCGCTCTCGTGTGAGACTCTGGCGGCTATTTCGTTTCCCCCGCTTTCTATTGGATGTATGTCCTTCGCGATTATCGTCATCATCCATTTCTCAAGCCCGCGCCGTAGATCTGGCGTCATCGTTCCTTGGAACACGCTCATCAGGTCCTGTGTCCATTTTTCATCACTCTGCCACCGAACCCGCTGCTTCGTCGGCGTTCTCGTGCCTCAGGTGATATCTCAGTCCCTACGCTGTCTGGATTGTGACATGACGTATCAGTCGCTCTGCCCCCCCCCCCCCCAGATTCTGCTATTACGTCCCTGCTGTACCGCCTCTCGACAGCGCGCTCACTTCCTCACCTTCTCACAACCCGCGGGGAGATCTCGTCCGGCCACTCTACAGCTCGCGCCACATGAATGATGCCACATTTCGGCCCGTGAATGGGAATCGATGACATAATCGGTTGAATATCACGAGGCCCTTTTTTTTTTCCCCCGTTGCCAGCGACGACCTTGCCTTGTACGCCAAGGGCCGGATACCATGGTCGAAAAGACACTGAGCACCGGCACACTGAATCTGCGATTCATGCAGAATGCTCGTCGAGCAAACCACCTTCCGCGAGTCGAGCCTGAACACGCGCATGTAAAGGACGACGCAGAGTGGGAGGTACCCCCCGAAATCAGGGAGGCATGGGGACCGAGTGCTTATCGCGGCGAGAAGACGTGCGTTTCCACCCGCGCTCAGATCTGTGTGTGTGTTCTGACAATGTACATTTACGACCCTCGTGTGTGCTTGGACGTTTTGGTATCAGCGTTACTTACGAAACGTCTTACCTTCCATTTCTCTTCCCTTCCCTTCACGATATGCCTGCTGCGGACGGGCCGTCAGCTTTATCTCCTTCAAACACATTGCAGCCACGAGGTCGGCGAGTTTTTAACAAACGAGGCCAAGAGATTACCCAGGAGGTCCGCGGTTCGTCCTTACATCATACGATCATCGAGCTAACCGTCGTGGCTAGGCCTCGCATTCAAAAACGGACGCCGCACCCGACCAAGAGGCAGGCGAACAGACAAAAAAGAGCCGGCCACAGTCGATATCGTCTACCGGCGTGGCTTCTCACACGGCGAGGCAGTCGAAAAAGTCGAGCAGGGATCCATCCAAGGACGCCAAGAATCTTATTTTTGACATGACGGGCGTCGGATCTGACTTGAGACAATCCTCTGGTGCCTCGTTCTTACGGCCGTCAGGTGTCGACGGACCGGCAGACCTGGCCAAGGCCACACCCCAGTCACCAACCAAGCCAAATGTGAAAAGGTCTCGTACGTCAGGGGAAGGAGACAAGACAAAGAAGAAGACGAGAGTGACACTAATTGAGTAATTCCGCAAGTACGTTGTTCTGTTGCCGAGGCGTACATCGATACTCATCATACCGATCTGCGAAGTGACCAACGGATCGCATCTCTGGCGTCAAGGATCGACCGTTATCGCTCATTCCCTTGGACTTGCTATGTATTTTTCCCTCGATGGTTTCCATTACAGCATTGGTTGGCCCAAATTGGATCCCCTTGCGCACTTGCGGCATTCCGCTGTCATTAGTTGGTATGATTAAGGCGCTTATGAAACTTTATCGACGCGTCCTTGATGGCGTTGATCCCGGCGTGCCGCATTTTTCATCCCACTGTCAAATGTGAAAGAGAAGGTTCGTGCCTTTGATAGCCCTGTGCGCCTTTTTTTTTTTTTTTTTTTTTTTTTTTTTTTTTTTTTTTTTTTTTTCTTAATAGAAGTTCCTCATGTAGAATGCTGGCCACGTCATACACTCTTGCATGGACTTTTGGCGGCCGGACTGCGGACATGCAGCATGCCCCTCCCATGTCGCGCTTCCTTATCGCTTGGACGTACGATCCCGGTGAGTGTGCACCATGCACAGTAGCATACCCTTCATGTTCCAATATTAGCATGGTTTATCGCTACTGCCATCCGCGATGTCAGTTTTACTTGCATCATAGTCAGGGTCGGGGGGGTATTCGCTCTCAGGGGTGTGTAGGGTTACGGGTTTGCGCGACCGGACGATGATATCATCCTTTTTTTTGTTCCCCTCGACGATGACGCAAACGGCGTGTGTGCATGCCATCTCTATCTCGGTGACAATGCGGGCAGGGCAGTTTTTATTTTATTTTTCGTTCATTTCTGGTGATGTTCCGGTCAAGATGGACCCGCGGGGACGGTCGTGCGTGGGGTTGCGACTTGACGTCACCTTTCGAGCTCAGTCCTACATAACAGGGGTCATCGATAGCGTTAGGTCACACGTACAAGTTGCCCCTGAGCTAAAAAGCTGACGACATTGTCGTTCCTTCATTCAATGTATGTAGAAAGATAAAGAAATAACGTGAATGGCATAAATAGCGCGTAAACCCTCGAGTTCATAAAGATAATCAGCGTTCCATCGTCTGTTTCCGTGTCGTGATAGCAAAAAGATGGCTACAAAAAAGACGTTGGCACAGAAAGAATGGGGGCGGAACCGTCATTCACGTGGCACCCCCCCGCGTTGACGTCGGCAGAGTCAGATGCGAACAGGGAGAATCGCTTTCATCGGTCCTCGTCATCTGGGAAGCTGCTCCCGCTGGCGGTGTAGTAACGGCAGTCATGCGGCGAGCCGGCGGTACTTCTGCTTGCGTTACAAGAACCAACCAAGAGCTCTCCACGCTCGTTCACCCGCATGCCCATACCGCCACTCGAGAGCGAGTGGTACGCCGTACTGAGCGAACCTTCCCTGCTCAACGACACGCCCAACGAAGACGTGCAAGACGACCCGAGGTCCGCGAACCGCACCGAGGAAAACTGGGATGTCGGCGCCCCGGAACGCATGGAATGGCGTGCCACAGAACCCGTCCTCGACAGCGTGCCCGCAGCTTCCTTCGATCCGAGGGACTCGATGGTCGCCATGCGCCGCACGAAGCCACCCATCATAGCAACATACTCCTCTTCCTCGCCGCTGCTCTCCTCCTCCTCCTCCTCCTCCTCCCTGGATGGCGAAGACCGCGGCTCGGAGAATGCCTCAGGTAACCCCGCCCCGCCTGGAATGGCCCCCCGATGTCCTCGTGAGAGCCCACGCTCGTCCTCATCCTCACATGACGACGACGCCTCGGCATATCCGTCCCGTCTCTGAGGATTGTACATGTCCAGATAAGGATAAGTGGGTCCCGAGGTGCCATAACCATAAGAATACGCGAGCACATCGTCGTCCCTGTCGTTTTCTTTGATGGATTCGCAGTCGTCGTCGCTGGTCTGTGATGCATGGTGGTCATGCCCATTCCCCCATCCCGAACTCGTCTTCCTGACATCGAGGTGAACACCGGTGCCACGATGACCCGGCTTCCAGGTTGCACAAGATCGGATCTCGGATGGTTCACGGGTAATCGTCGGACTGTCGAGCATCTCTGGATGTGAAGTGACATCAGACAACATTGTGTCCGACGTCACTTGCGTGACCGAAATACGACTCATTCGTCGGAGCATGAGAGGTGTCCACGAGGTACCATTGACAGATTGTGCTGGAAACGGCGTTTCAGACCCGATTTGTGTTGATGATGATCCGTGACTAGAAGTTCTCCGAGATGTGGGTGGTGAGATCCTCGGAAGTGAAATGTCCTGCAGAGGAGGGCTGGAACGAGGACGCGAATAACCCGTACAGGAAGTCGACGGTGCGAGGGTGCTGATTGAGTTGGATTTAGGTAACGTGATGTTAGATTGATTGAAGGTGTGGTTAGAATCTTCCGATAGCGTGAGCTTTGTTGATTTTGAAAAACGGAGTGGGGGTGAAGTTGGAACAGGTGATATATCTTCCGCGTCAGATGGGAAGTACGGAGAATACTTGGGACTATTCCCCTTAAAGGTAGGGTGTCGTGTCCAGTAATATGAACGCAGTGTATAGATGAATGAAGCCTGAGACACAGGATCGATCAGCGAACCCTCCAGATACGTCTCAGCGACAAACTCACAGCCAGCGTCAACGTCACGACAAGTCGCAGTACAGCTGCAGTTATCCACGCGACAAATGATACTGGATGACACGGAGAGGCGATTGTATTCACCCCTGATGTATACCACGAAATATCAATGTCCCAGTTGCAGAGCTGGCTGGGGTGCCACATCAAGACGAGAACGAGGTTCATCATAGCACCCGCAGACAGCAGGAATAGATAACATGCACGAAGGAGCGATCTCGTGTACCGCCAAGCATGACTTTGTTGGGGAATCAGTGACATCAACATGGATATGATCACGAGAGCGACTGCAAGCGCAGACATAATGCCGAGAACGAGGGCAAAAACATGTTTGGGGTCACCCAAACCACCGGCGAATGCAAGGGAGTAACGAACGGTGGTGTACGTTCCCCAGATACCTAAGGATGTGGCATGTGAGGAATGGCCCCCCAAGAAAGTTAAAAATGAACGGCGTACCGAAGAGAAGTTCGAATGCAACGTTAATCACATGCAAACGTCGAAGTTTCATTTTGGTTTGATGATCTTCTGAGCTCTTGCGCTCGGCGGTAGTGATTGGATCACCCAACAGGTTGAGGCCGAGATCCCATCCCGACGTCGGTCCATCGGGGTGAGTTGGTTGTCGTTGTATGAGGTCCTGGTAAGCCGTAGATGAAAACAGCTGACTCGTCGGACTCTGATCTCTTTCAGGTGCGGGATGGAGAAAAGACGCAGCAGAACGCAAGGGAAGATCAGAGTCTTTCTCGTTGGTGAAAATGGCATTGTGTAGGTGGAGAGCGGCCATGGTTTACCAGTGAGCGTGGTGGCAAGGTGAGCCTGGAGTAGGATACGTGAAAGAGCGTGAGTCTACAAAAGGATGGAGGTGGTGGACAGAGTCACCAAGAGAGAAAGAAGAAAGACAAACCCTTTTCGTGGTTCATAAATGCCACAGCGCTGCGGTTGTGTTCGCGTTATCTTTCCCTGGTCATCACGTACAGTACGTTTGAATTTAAAACGTCCCTCATCAGTGTTGAACGGCAGATTTGAGGTAGAACTCTGGACTGACCTACGACTAGGGGAGTCGATGGTAGAGAAGTCAAGTGCGATGAAGTTCGACATGACCCTTTTTGTTTTTAATGCCAAAACCTTCAAGGTTCTGCCAGCTTAACGCCTCTATATCTTGGCGCTCGATGGACCAATCACAGCGCGGGAATAATGATTCACATCACGTAATTAGCATAGAAAACCGAGTCTATCACATCGTGTCACTCATGAAACGGCAGTTTGTATGGCGTCAAACTCTTCCCTACTGAGGTCGAACAAGTTTGCGGGAGAGACGTCCTGGAAAATAGTCCGTAGACTGTGCTTTTGCACATCAGAGAATCTACCACCGCACGATACTGAATATGTGTGCAGCAGTCTAGATGCACATCAGCGCGTGTACGCTCGACGCAAGGGTAGCCACCAACCTCACAACATTCTCTTTGAACTCGACATCTCGATCATTCTCACCATCCGCACCGAAAGGAACCGGCTCCACTAGTGCAGATATGAGTGCATCCAACAGCGAAGAGCCGTCGGATCCACTACCCCTCTGTAGCGCTTCCATGGCTGTACGAGAAGTTGATACAGATGCCGGATCCGAGAGCATGGATGCGTGAGAATTGGGATGTACCGGTGCATTTGTGGAGGAGGGGGTGTGCACACTCGCAGGCGTACTCGAAATCTCCCCCGATGTCGGTGTAAGTAACGTATTAATGAGAAAAGCAGTTTTGCGCCGCAATGTAATGTCTGAATCTGTCACAGGATATGACGACACGGCTTAGCGAGACAGGATCTAAACCCAACTCACCCTCGAGAGAGTTACGTAGGGCATTCCAACCCTCCAAATCAGTGAATTTTTTAACTGCAGCAGCATTGTGCTTCAATAGACCCGACAGCGCGTACATGGCTTTCGATCGGGTACCTGCAGAGTTGGACGAGGGTGACAGGAATGCGATAATGGTAGGAATCGGATCCAAGGATAGATACTGTCAAGAGGCCGTCAGTTTCAGTACTACACCGATCTAAATGGTAGACCCACGGATAACTGGGCTGCTGGATTATTCTGCAGTGCTGTTCCCAATACCCATAAAGTTTGCAATCTCAGACCGTCCGTGGAGGAGGGAAGACCAACGAGATCGTGCAAAGGTTCCCACATTTTCAACTTTTGGAGATCTACGAGGTGATCAATACCACGTGGAATTGAACAGAAACCCACGCACCGTTTGCATTATCGATGCTCTCCACCAGCTGTCGGACCGGGCAGTTTGTCAGTTGCGCAAGGTGTTCCTCGATGTCGCAGGAGCTACACACCATTTCCAAGTCATCCATAGCGGCTATTCGTCGATCTTCGTCTATGGAAACATCCAGAGCAACGTCGAGGGCCTCTTTCATCAGCTGTGCATCTGGTTTTCCAAGAATGTGATTGATGATGGCAGGGTCGATATTTCTTCTCTCGGAGACAGCTGCGCGTTCCCCTGGAGAAGAGTGTTCAATACCCCATCGCAAAAGAGATTCCATTGCGATGATCTTGGTCTGTTGCAAACCTTTTAAAGTGATCTCTTCGACATTGATCTACTCCTATCTAGCTCGTTCGGCAACTTCGGCAGCTATGCGGAGTTGAGCGGGGGTTGAATCATATTCAACCATTTTATTTGCGGTTCGCGTTCCACGACATTTGTCGAGCTCGTCAACTTGCATGGTGAGTTTTCCTTTCTGACTTGTTCGTGGTGATGATCTTCCATATACCATACGTTTTACCACATTCCGAATACACTGTGTGGACAACATTTGGATTTCAGCCTTGTCTGACCTTTGTGCAATCGTTTTCACCTGGATGTGCTCATCGTTGCTTTCCAGACGAGACTCGCTGTCAACGTTGGCCTTGTTCATTCGTAAGAGGTATGTAATCTATCAGTCGCTGTCATTTCTTTCCGATGAGATCTATTCGATGGGCGGACCGATGTACTCTTGCCGCCAGTCCCCTCATGTACAATTGGGGATGGTCAGAGTCCTTGTGGAAATGCATCGAAATCTGATCCTCTGCGTACTCCGCTGTTGTGCAGTCGCTTATCATGGTCTTGCAGGATCCTTGGAACGGCGATGTGCCGTGATTCTCTCGTGTCATTACCGTGTTCGATGCAACGCGTTTTGGATAATAGGGTATTTCTTTAGCGCGTTTTCTGCATCGTGTGTGGTCCATCAGACATTCATTGGCTGTAGAGGGGCGCGCCGGAGTCGTGCGTTCGAAGATGGGCAACAGCCTCGAGTAGGTATAAAACTTGGTACCCTTGTCATGTAGGCAGTGCTCTCCTTTGATCTTGCAAATGCATCGCAGAGTCGCCCACACCGCCGCGGCAGTCATTCCACGAACATACTCAGCGGAGCGGTTGGCGAGACTGCAAGACCCTGCTCGAGTCGTCGCGCAGGAGACAACCTATTACGGCAGAGAAGATGTTCCTCATCAGGACTCGAGTCCTGACCTCAGTGGCTACGACCTGACCACCCACGACGACAACGAGCAGCAACACTGGCGACGTCTGGATTCACTCGGCGAGAGCATCCTGAGTGGTTTGGACGGTCCAGGTGAAGACGAACACGAAAGGATGAGGAGGAGTCCAGAGAGCATCCGGGGTTCTCTTAACAGGGTGGAGGAGGAGGACGCAGACCCTTCTGCACCCGCAGACATCAATGATCCACAGCTAGAGCCAGAAGACATTGAAGAGGCTATCGAATGGGAGTTGGAAGAAAATGGGTTGTACGGAGGTGAGTCGTGACCATATGTCTTAGCTTTTCATTGACGCCGTCCATCGTCGTCTAGGATCGTACAAACGACTCTTGGCACTGTATACGTTCGTGCCATTGTCGGCGTTGCTCACCTTTGCAGTCCTCGCAATACTACCACTGTTTGTGTGGCCTCATTCGGGCTCTCTATCTCCCTATCCGCCACTGTTTCCTACCCCTCTCCCTGAGATTCTCCTGTCATCGGCTATGTTTGCCCTGGCACACCAGCTGCGCGTTCCTCTTTACACAGTGTCGTCGCTTCTACTACGCCCCGACATAGCCTCGTTTCTGACTTCCTTCCTACACGTGTCGCTCGTTCACCTCTTGCGCCTCGCGTCCCTTTCATTGCTGCGTGTCCGTCACAATATGGACAGTCTCAAGCCAACGTGGCAGGACCCGTCCTTTCACACCGTATGGTGGCTTTCCTTCAATATCGCAGAGGTCTTGGTGTCCCTCATACAAGGTTATCAACAAATCGCGCTTTATCGCGATGTTATGGTACCTCCTGGTAGGGAACAAGAGTTCTTGGCGCGACTGAAGGATGGGGCTACTTCACCGCAGAGCGATAGAGACCCTAATGGATGGCGGGGCTCTGTTGAGCAACTACCCGAGAATTCTCATGATGATCTTCGGCAACTTGAAGACCAAACTGGAGAATACTCACACAGAAACGCGAATGTGCTTGACTCGCGCATTCAACACAATTTCGACAGGTTATTCGCCATAAAAGCAAGAGAAGAGCTTGAGGAGGTGTACGGTGTTGCCCCCATCGTATGTCTCGTTTCGCCTACATGTTACACACGTATCGTATCTGACATGCATCAACAGAAAATTCCCGTCTTCGTGTCGTGCTTGCAACGTTTTGATTCCATCATTCTCTCCGTCGGTCTCACGCTTCTCATGTCGTCTGCTTATCTCCGCTCGCCTCTTTCTGTTCCAGTCGCAGATAGTAGGATCATTCCATACCCTCTCATCTCTCATAAGCCATTCGCCATCACGTTTCCGATTGTGTTGCTTATCCACATGTCTCTTTCATCTCTTTACACGCCCATGATTCTTCCTCGCATCGGCATCCATACTGCCGCGTACGTCAGCGTTCTTGTCAGCTTGATGTGTTTCTTTGCAGGTCTGGCGGTGTGGGGGGCTTTGTCGTAAACTCCGTGGGGATGCTTGTTAGTGCGGAGCGGAGGGAATACTGCGTTGATCTCGGATATCGAGTTGGTTATCTATCGATGATTGTGTCTTACGGACTCTTGGACGAATTACACCAAAAAGTGACGATATTGATGAACTCGGTGACTGAACTCGCGGGTGATGAAGCGGCCCAGTCATGGATCGAGAACAAACACCGATCGGTCTCTCCCAGACGACATATAATCATGCTTTGGGACTTATGAAGGTCGATTAAAACTATCCGGAATGTTCAATGTCTAGATCTAGTAGTTCTATGCCAACGCACAGCATTGATAGTCCGTAACGAGTTCTGAAAAAAGTCCTCTAATCTAGTTATGCGTAATCGTCGTCATCTCCGTTGAACAATCCTCCGGCCCAACGTGTGAGGGCGCATCCTGTTGCACCGAACAAGAACGACCAGTCAAACAAACCTCCAAACAACGAGTACTGTGGGAGAGAAGAGAACAAGTTGACGTCACCATCGTCTCCCCCGTTCATATTCGACGACGAGGAATGGGAAGGAGGGAACATCGTCCGTAGCTGGACTAATGTGGTGAGAAGATAGATACCCTGAAGAGAAGGGGGGTCATTTTCATCGATGCGTTTTCTCCAAACGGAACGTGAGAATGGCAAACCATGAGCTGTGCTAATAGAAGCAACATCAAAGAGGCGGAGATATTGCGAGATGTAATTCGGAATGCCTGATCACGGGATGGCCATTCAATACGTGTCTTTTTTTTTTTTTCCTTTGTTCTCGGAATGGCCCGACTTACCCTTGTGACACCTCTGAGGACCGCTCTGACGCTGCTGAGGATGATGGCTCCCACGAGGATCAGACTAATCTGCCTGGATAGAGATGGGACGTCGATGCTTAGCTTCCCAGATGCAGCTGGCATTAGGGAAAACAAATGAGCAAAAATGTGTGCGATGATATCCCCATAAGATGACGTTTTGTCATCCACGGTTGATGGTGGAAATAGCAAATTCATGACGGACTGGCAGGGCATGTCAGTTGGAACGGCGGTACGAACAACGTCACATGAGCACTTGCGCTGAACACCCTACACACACAATATACCGCCCATGTCGTGCTGAGAATTTTGCCGCGGATGGACAGCGCAAATTCGGTGTCTTTGCGAGTGCGTTTCAACGCTTCCATCCTCGTCGTCATTTGTGATTCAAGCGTTTGCAAGCCAATGATTTCTTGCTGCAAGGAACCCTGATCTAGAGAGGAGGCCTTGGATGTATCACCGCCCGCAATGCCAAAGGTATGAAACCTTACGTGCATCACGTTTGAAAGTCACTCGCGATAGCCAGGAGCCATCGGTCTGGGGCTGCCACTGAGACTCAGCCACGTCCTGTCGTTAAGAGAGAAGGTCATACCTTTGACGCCCCATATGCATCAAGATCGCGCGTACGCTCACGTAAGTCAGACCGCACCCGGTCGAGAGCATTCTCCGCCGAAGCAATGGAAGCAGCGGAGGGAACAGCTCTTTTTTAATATCGAAACATTGAGCTGTGGGGTGTCTCCGGTCACATTAATCAACGACTTACGCCTTGCGTGCAAATGTACCCCATGCCCCGTTCACGGCACCCAGACCTGATAGAAGCCCGAGGATGATAGTTCCGAGGACCACCAGCCGAGCAGCTGTCGATGTGAGAGGATTGTACGACGTAAATTCCGCGGGAAGTGGGACGAACGACACGGTAAAGATAAAGAGGGCGACGGGGAGCAAAAATGCGATAGATTTGATGTTGAGAAGGCTAGGTGTTTCTACAGAGTCCGATGAGTTGTCATGGGCCCCGATGTGCGCGTGGTGAGAATGACGGACCTGAGCGATATGTGAGAACCATGCAGAAGGAGGCCGGGATGAGAACAATGATGGTTGATAGTAACAGAAAGAGAGACGCTCTCCACGTGTACAATCGGACGCTGGGTGCAACGGCATCGGTCAGGACACTGACCAGCTCGTGCGGGCACTCACTATGGATCGAGAAGGCTGAACCCTTGACACAACAGCGTGGCGAACAACATACAGCACTCCGTGAAGCAGATAGAAAAGGATGTTCGCGCAAGGACGGAGTGCCATGACTTTGTTGAACTTGACTTGGGCGTTGCCGCTGACTGCGGGAGGGCATCTTGCGTGGCAGAGCCGAGGAGCCCAAGGTTATTGCTCAGCCCTCTTTTCAGGAATTCGCGACAGCATAGAAAGACGCAGATGCTGGTTCAGCGTTGGTCAGAGCACGATACACGAAAAGCGGGGACGAACCTCGCGCCAAGCAACAGTAGCCCTGCCAGTAGTATCATGGCAGGCTGGAAGGGACATCTAACCCTAACCTTGTTGTAGGGTTTCAACACTGCCCACGTGCCAAAACAGCCATTGCGCCGACACGCACAACAACAGGACGACGTCGACGACAGCGGCGACGAGCAACGACATGAATGAACCAACTCACAAGGCGGAGCCAACGACAAAAATCGACAACGAACAAGCAACCGGGACCAGCATCTTGCATTCCCACCAACCTCGGCCTCTGGTAGGACGCCCAATTTCATCTTCTCTGTTCCTTGGACTAACGCCGTGTCCCAGCAAGAGATCATTTCCGCTGCCCAGAGAGGCGATCTTGCGACCATCCAACAACTCGTGGAGTCGGGTAATGCGACCGTGAATGACAGAGATGACCAGAATGTGTTCGTCGCCCTTGCCGAACGTCCCGTTCCCCCGCACATACTGACTTTTGTTGCGCAGCACGCCACTTCACTGGGCTGCGATTAATGCTCAGCTTTCCACTTGTCGATATCTGATTGAACAGGGTGCCGAGGTCGACGCCATCGGTGGTGATCTTCAAGCAACTCCCCTCCAATGGGCGGCACGAAACGGATACCTTTACATCGTACATTTACTCATATCGCATAATGCGGACCCAACCATTTCAGACTCCCAGGGATACAATGCCCTGCATCTGGTTACGCACTCCTCATCTGTCATGCCGCTGCTCTATTTGCTCCATCAACCCGTCAACGTGGACTCTCGCGACACGCAAGGGCATACGTCCCTCATGTGGGCAGCATATCAGGGAGACGCGCTCTCTGTTGACTTGTTGTTGAAGCATGGCGCAAATCCTAATCTGAAAGACGATGTCGGCCTTTCACCCCTCCACTGGGCTGTGGTAAGAGGAAACAGGGTCATCCTTCGTCGCCTCTTCGAGATGGGTGCGGATATCCACGCAAAGGATGCAGAAGGACGGACTCCAAGAGATATGGCCCTCGAACTCAAAAGCTTAGGCGCATGGAAGCGCGCCATGGAGGAAGGTGGCATGTCTGAATCCGGCGTCAAGAAAACAAAACCGCTGAACGATGTAAGTTTTCCTGTACGACGTTATATTACATTTATTGATTTTCTCGGCAGAGAAACACCAAAATTGCCATCTTTGTGTTACCTTCAATATTCCTGTACATTATTTTTACCACCCTCAGTATTCTTCCATGGTATACCGGTATAGTACTCTCCATGGCCGAGTTTTTCGCCATGCACCACGTAAGTTGTACCACCTTTGCGTTGGCTTCAACTCATTTACAATGTACCAAGATTGTTACACGCGTTCTTCTAAACAAGGACAGTTATACGGGGACCGTCAATCAAAGCCCATATTTCGCAGGCATTATCGCCGCGTCGATGCTATGGGTTGGGTACGGTTGGGTCACCAGACTTGTCAGAGGTAATATGTCGTAACCATCTCAGTGTTGATCTGGTCTTGTCTCACTGTCTTTCGCAGAAACGTCCGAGCATTCATTCATCCATTTGGCGTTCGCACTGGTCTTTGGTCTGTGCGCATACAACTTCTTCCGAGCAATCACCCTTGATCCGGGTGCATGTCCCAGGCCAGCGAACGACGGAGAGTTGAAAACAGTATGTGTTGTCTCGACAATTCAGTCGTGCTGACTCGAAAATGATGTAGATAATAGAAGACTTAGCCTCTGAGGGACGACTTAATGGTCAAACATTCTGCATTCAATGCATGGTGAGTGTTGTGTGGTATTACGTCGCCCATTATCCGAGCCATGTTTAGGCAAAGAAACCTCTCCGGTCGAAACACTGTCGCGTGTGTGACAGGTGTGTCTCAAGATGCGACCAGTGAGGTGTTTATTACCCGTTCTCGGTCCATTCTAACGTCTCCGATGTTAGTCACTGTCCATGGGTGTGGAATTGCGGTTTGTTCTCTTGTCAACCTGTTAACCAGCATCCAATTACTGACCGTTCTCTGCCAGTTGGTGCAAATAATCACCGTCAATTCCTGCTGTTTGTGACAACTCTCGTCATCGGCATCGCCTTGTTTGATTATCTAAGCTACGAATGTAAGCCACGAACACACATCCTGTGTCTCCCTGCTAAACATCAGCCAGTCTTCACCACCGTCCTTCCACATGACTCGGTTTCCAGTGACTGCTCGCCCATCTTATGCGTCCCAGCATCCAAGGACGCATTTCTTCTCTCCATCGCATTTTGGTCTACTCTCCAACTCACCTGGACATCTTTACTCCTTGTGACGCAATTCTGGCAAGTTGCCCGTCAACTCACCACGTTCGAAGTCTCCAACCTCGGACGATACGGTTTCATGGGCGGCCGCGGTGGCCTCGCAGCAGGCGGCGGTGGAGCAGGTGTTCAAATGGGACATCGCCATCATCACCCACCCCAACAGCAGCATGCGTCGGGTTCCGAGCGGAGCGACGAGGACAGCGAAGGAGAAGGCGGGGTACACAAGCATAATCACCGACATGGCGGTATATTCGCCACGGCGACCGCGCCGGGGACGTGCGGCGGGTTCCTGCTCAACCTACTCGGACTTGACAGGTTTACACGGGGGAGAGCTGCCCATGGGCTTGCACTCGCATCATCGACTGCGCGCGCGAGGAATCCGTTTGATTTGGGCGTCGTGAGGAATTGTAAGGATTTCTGGACGATGGGGAAGGAGGTTGGCGTCGAATATGGGCAGGTGTACGATGTACCGCTTGATGGATTCGAAGAGGCCAAGAGGAAACGAGAGATGGAGAGAGGAGAAGTGGAACATGAACACGATCCAAGCGGGGGGAGGGGCAAGGGCCTCTTGGGAACGCTTGGGTTGGGGATGGGGGGTTCGAGTCGGAGGGGGTATGAACCGCTCGGTCAGGTATAGTGTATTTGGCGCCGACTACTTGACCGTTTTGCCTCCTTCTTGAACCCATCTATGTATGCTCATTTCCCTGCACCTTTTTTTTTTCCTTCTGTTCCGTCAACGATTATGATTATCCTCACTCTCAGTTGTCCCGTGACAATAGTTTCCCTTCTGTCCGGGCTATCACATTAACCAGTCGGTCCAGGAGTTGGGTGACCAAAATTGGTTTTTCGAATCCGCAACCTCGTATATATGTTGTAAGGACAGTGTGCATATACCCAACTTTATTGGAGTGACCCTAGTATCTCTACACTCGTATTTGCTGTCCCTGGTGTCGGCCACTGCTTCGACCAACCTGCAAAGGTCTTCCGGAGAGCAGTTGCCTTGGGGTGCTTTAGGCACATTCTCGAAGTCCGCGCTGGTCAGCAGGAAGCTTCAGCTTCAGCTTTTGACGATCTCGCTCATTTTTGCTTCAAATGAGCTCGTTCAAGTTCACCGCACTCCAACATATGCAGTGTAAACAATATCTATATGTGGACTCGATGAAAGGGTTGACTAGCCTGTCAATAATTGGCAGCGGTTCGAGCGACACAAGTCTGGTTATGTAAATGAGTAAGAACTATTGTCACGAGTTTTGTCCAGCTTGAACCTTCGTTCCCAGAGCTGTCAGAATGTCACTAAGTCAGTTTCCTCGTCCATTGAGAAGTTCGTAAGCAGCCTCCCTGATGAACAACAAATGCAGTCAAGTCAAGTGTATTGACAAAGATCCCCCCCGAATAATAGTGCCTTCCACCCCCTCCCAGGAGCTCATCGAGCCTCCAAATGACTCCGACTTTCTCATTAGCATATCTCGAGGCCGTGCGTGATGTTCACCATCAAATGGGTGTGTCTTGTCCCTACTACGTCCTTCCGAGACCACACGCTTACATTACTGAAAGTGGCCGCACTCAGTTTATTGGTCTGGGACTTGCTCTTAACACTCGAGGAAGAGATAGAATATGTATGGCCGTAAGACTATGCAAACTACAGCTACCTTGCCACGAACTCATTCAAGTTGTCACCAGAATGCGATGCTGCATGCTCAAATGGTTCTACTTTTATTTTCGTTACGTCTCGTTAGCTGCGCAAATGTAGGTCAGGTGGTCGCTCTGCCATCCACATGCCGAGGTGACCAGTGTCATCATAGATTTCACCTGGTAGTCTTGCCGAGCTTGTCGTCCGGTCGCATTTCGGATTTCATGTGCGCGATGTGGTATTGGTATATGCTAACCATCCTGCAAGTGTCGACTTGTATGATCGAGATTATCTTGGCCATCAGAGGTAAGCTCAGGAAGCTACACAAAGCAAAGCCAATTTCTCAACTCTCCTTTTATTCAGTTTTTGTGCTATTCAATCGTAGCCGCAAAGTGGGCATCTTCGTTGGTAGCCTGATGCTCTTGGAATTAGGTGTTGCAGGTTTAAATATGGCCCAATGTTCTACAATGGAGTACGTCGAGGCTTGCATCATCCCTCGCCCACGGAAGGAGACGGCAAATCTTCTTGGGTGAGTTTTTCTTTCCAAAGCACTTACTGTGGGTCGACGTGGTGCCTCAGAATCATCGTCATAATCGTTCAGGGCATCATTATGTGCATGTTCGTCTTCAAGCATTTCGTCTGGATGAAACTAGGGCGGGGAAGGACGCCTCTTCTATCATTTCTTGTGAAAGATGCCTTAAGTTGTTATGTCGTAGTGTTTCGTGAGTCACCCTGCAATCCATCAACTGAGTATACTGAATGCAGGTTGGCTGGTTCACACTAGTGATGAGTAGTATCACTGTGGTGGTCTGTGAGCTCGACGATCTGCGAATCACAGCTACTGTATAGTACGTCTCACCCGCTCACTGTTCGAAGCACTGACTGACGAGTCAACTGAAGTTGGTTAATATCGCTCTTTTCGGTTGTGGTGAGTAGTACCAACCCAGACCTAAAACTTCGAGATAGGGTTGTCGTCTCATTTTAAACATGCAACGGTTCGTCACACTGAGAGGAAATCCCTCGGACGAAGAGATCATGTTCACGAGCCACATCTCCCTGTGACGCAGTGTTATCTGCAATATTGTATTGGAAGGTGCCCTATCTAAGAACAGCGGGGAGCATAAAGCGATGCTAGAAATTGCCGCGTTTCCGTACGAGTGAATTTGAAAACGTTGTAAGATACACCTACTATTCTTGTTTTATTGGAGTGACCCTAGTACTTCTACGCTCGTATCGGCCGTTGGCATGCCCATGTGTCTTCGCGAAGTCGATCTCAGCGCATCTACTAGGAGGAATCAACGAAACATGACGCGTCTGCTCCTCGACGGAAGTAAGATTGTGGACGGAGCTGTGTCATCAACGATGAGCCTGAAGAAAAGAGAGTACATGCAGACGTACGCTTAGCATCATATAAATTGAAATTGTCAAATCACATTGTGCCAAAGTCCGGGAGTCAACGTTTCAGCTCCTGCGCACTCAGCTTTTCCTGGACAAGACGACAAAGTGACCGCACGGATCGAGCGGATATTTGGACAACCATGCAAGTTGTGTCTCGGAACGCCCGATCAAGATGTGCTTGTCGCTCAAACGACCAATGTTCACGTTCGGTCTCTTCACGACGTTCTTGCCGCGGGTATACTGAATCGTGACGGGGATAGGTGCACTGGTTGTGTGTCGCGCAGCCGACATCTGTGGGGGGTGATATCTCCGTGTTCGTAATGCTTTATAGCGCACACTCGCCCTCACTGGTCCAGCTGGGACCGCGAAAACATCGACATTGCGCGTCTTATCTAGGGAGCTCGACTTCAAGATTCTTGAGTGGGGCAATAGCATGAGTGAACGCGGACCGTCTGCCTTCGCGTGAAACCTCCTCCGGATGGTAAGTATGACATTTGTAAGGTTTATCGAAACTGTACCACTGAGGTCATCAACCGATACGCACTTTTTGCAGAGGAATTGAATTTTGATACGAAAACACTCTTTGACAAATTCCAGGCATTCTTGACGCGTGCGACAAGCTGCAAATGTTACTCAGAGACGCGCTGGGTCGCTCGTGCCCTCCACTCTACTTCCAGCTGTGACATGCCAGTTCATTCTTTGGGAAGCTATGCATCCCCACCTCGAATCTCCGGGACTACCAATCGTTGTCATCGTGTCCGACTCAGGTCTTCGTGCTGAGCAGCCCGATGACGACATGTGGGATGGTGGTAGCAACTGTCCAATGGAGACATCCGAAGCGCGATCATGCACATGGTCCTTCGGTTTGCTTGTGTTGTAAACCTCCTCACCTCGACGAATCGACGACGATAAAGTTGAAAGGCAAGGTAACTCACAAGAACGTAGACGGAAAAAAGAGGACAACAAATGTCCGTGCGGTTTTGGAAGCTGTCACCAGACGCGAGCAAAGTCTAGTATTGTTTCACTTGATGGGCGAGATCTTATACTACAAAGGTCAGTGGCGTTTTGGGCTCATGCAGCTGTCGCTGATGCCACGCCTCAGGCTCTTATCCAGGTAAATTTGACTCTCCCGCATCCCACCTATCAGCCAAAGATGCCGCGAAAGAGCGTGACTCGGACATGCAACTGATCGATCCGCCACCTCTGTCGGTGTGGCTCTCGCATTACAACCGGAAAGCGAGTCGAGCGTGCACAGAGGCAAGCTTTCCGAGAACGTTCGGTGTGTATTCACGACTCATGACTTTCCCTCACCGTCCAGACGCTAGCTGCGGAATCACCCATTGACTCATCTCTGCTTGGAATGTACACTCATAAAAACCTCAGTTCTGCGCGGATATCGATCAATGCGATGGTGCCTACGAAGGACTGAGTTGGGTTGACTCCATGGGCGGGGTGAGCTCTCCCCTTTCGCTTGTTTCATCGTCGTTTGTCCATTTCGCATGCTGATCATGTCTTTGGCCTTTCAGGCTTGATCCGCAAACTCTCCATATGCATTCCCTACCCTGACGCTTTCTACACTTCACTCGCTTCCAGCACCCGTACTGCGAAACGGACACAAAACGTGCAAGCCCACATGGTTCGATGTTCATTCCAGGGAGTTGGAGGCATCGGACGTGGTCGGGGACGTTCTTGGGTGGCTCTGGAAAGGCGTGGTCGTCGATGGCGATGCGGACCAAGGGGCATCGTCGATCTCAGTAGGCAAGTGGACTCAGAGCAACGTTGCGACGGAGCTCGGGGACTGGCTGCGTGCACTCGATCAATGTATTGGTGGTACTGGACCGATGGGAAGCGCCTCAGTCACATGCACCATTTTTACTTGTCCCTGCGCGCAAACGATCGTGTTCGTGAAAACACAGCTACGAGATTTACACCTCGTTCACGCTAGGCCGATAGAGGTCCGTAAAGACTTGCGGGCTGGGATAAGAGCCAAAAACCAGGCTGACCATGCTCTGAGCGAGCGATTCCTTGCTCGGTGCGTGTGGTTCGCGTTCGCGTTTTTTTTTTCCATTCCTTTCGTCTCTACTCGGTCCTTGAATCTTACTCGTGCTATGCATTCCAAAGTCCCCTGGCACTCTCATTGTCGGTGCTCGGCTCGGACCCGTACCTCAAGCTCATATGGATTGCCGCTGTCTTAGCACAAGTGTCACCCGAAGGACGTGCGAAAGAGGTGCTGCAAAGCGTGTGGAACAAAGTTGAGCATCTCCAGCTCCACATCGTCTACTTGCCCAGGGTGAGGGTGACAGCAGGGACGACGACTGGGCGATACATACTTACGAATGAGGACTGCCTCCGCAGAGTCGCCGTCGCCTGCAAGCTTGCGGAACTCCTAACTACACTTTTGCTTACTTTAGCCTAATCAAGAGTTGTGGACAGATAACCACCGAGCACAACCAAGCTCGGTTTGATTACAATACATACGGACCAATATGTGTCAACACCAAATTACAGCACAACTTCGTAGAGTGTATATCATCAACTTCAGCAAACGCATTGCCGACGCTACCGTCTTCCACACTCACGTAGGCCTCTCCTCCAATCATAGCCTTCGAATTCGAGCGAAAAACAAGGAAATTTAATAAGGGTACTCGGTAACGCAGAACCGTCAGAACTAGCCCAGAACATCCTACCATTTAAAGGCTATTATGACATTGGTTTAGTTGTCCCTGCGTGTCACAAGCTTTGACCAATTTTTGTTCCCAGAGCAGTGTCAGAGGCTCAGAGTGCCAATAGGCGAGTTTATAAGCAGCCGAGACGGATGCCACACGTTCTCATAATGGTACCCATGGACAACAAATATCAACTGAAGTGGATTGATAAAGACTCACTCGAATGACGGTGCCTTACACCCCCTCCCAGGAGCATATGACATCAGTCACCAGCACTACGACCTTCTCATTAGCTTATCTCGAAGCCGTGCATGATGTTTACCATCAGATGGGTGTGTCTTGTCCCTACTTTGTCCTTCCGAGACCACACGCTTACATTACCGAAAAGCGGCCGCACTCAGCTTATTGATCTGGGATGTGCTCTTAACACTCGGGGAAGAGATAGAACATGTATGGCCGTAAGACTATGCAAGTTACAGCTACGCTGCCATGAACTCATTGTTGCCAGAATGCGACGCTGCATGCTCAAATGGTTCTACTTTTATTTTCGTTATGTCTTGCTAGCTGCGCAACTGTAGGACAGGTAGTTGCTCTTCCATCCGCATGCCGAAGTGACTGGTGTCATCATAGATTTCACCTGGTAGTCTTGCCGAGCTTGTCGTCCGGTCGCATTTCGGATTTCATGTGCGCGATGTGGTATTGGTATATGCTAATCATCCTGCAAGTGTCGACTTGTATGATTGAGATTATCTTGGCCATCAGAGGTGAGCTCATGAAACTACACAAAACTAACTTCTCAGTTCTTTTAATCAGTTTATGTGCTATTTAATCGTAGCCGCAGAGTGGGCGTCTTTATTGGTAGCCTGATGCTCTTGGAATTAGGTGTCGCGGGTTTTAATATGGCCCATTGTTCTACAATGGAGTACGTTGAAGCTTGCATCATCCCTCGCCCACGGAAGGAGATAGCAAATCCTGTTGGGTGAGTTTTTACTTCCCAAAGTACTCGCCTGTAGGTTGATGTGGTGCCTCAGAATCATCATCATGATCGTCCAGAGCATCATCATGGGCATGTTCATCTTCAAGTATTTTGTCTGGAAACTAGGGCGGAGAAGGACGTCCCTTCTCTCATTTCTTGTGCGAGATGCTTTAAGTTGTTATGTCGTGATATTTCGTGAGTCACCCTGCAAATCGCCAGCTGAGTATAGCTGAATGCAAATTGGATGGCTCATTCTAGTGATGTGTGGTATCACTCTGGTGGTCTATGGGCACGACGATCTGCGAATCACCGCTATTATATAGTACGTCTTACACGTTCGCTGTTCGAAGTCACTGATTTGACGAGTCAACTGAAGTTGGTTAATATCGCTCTTTTCGGTTGTGGTGAGTAATGCCAATTGGTCTAGAATTGTATAAGTACCCAAACCTAAAAATTCGAGATAGGGTTGTCGTCTCATTTTAAATTTGCAACGGTTCGTGAGAGGGAATCCCTCGGAGGAAGAAATCGTGTTCACGAGCCAGATCTCCCTGTAATACGGCGTGTTCTGCAATGTCATATTGATCATAGACACAGCATCAGAAAGTGCTCCATCTAGGAATGAGAAATGCCGACTTTGCGATCAAGTTTCTTCTTCCGTAGGATATTGACCATGTGATAGCTCTGGCGTATGCAGCTGCCGTTCGCGACGTGCGCTACCATACCGGTATGTTTTACAATAAAGGCATAGTGTATTGCATGGTGCTGGTTCGACCCTCAGTCGTATGTCTCACTTTTCTTGTCTGGCACTGCTTTCTAACATTTAGCAGGGATGCTCGATACCTATGGATATGTTTAGATGTGCGTATCGAGTCTGGTTGTCATTCAAGTCAGCTTCCTGACACCAAAACTCACGAATTTCAACTTAAAATGCACAATCAGTTGATCAGACCATTGGTACATGACGGAGCTATATCGTAACTTTCTCGTAGATTCAGATTCTTGCGAGTGTGCTCGAGCTTGTTTTGCCTGTCGCAGTAAGTCTAACGTAATTTCTCCGTTGAAAGGTGGAGTTCGGGTGGACGAAACCCACAGTATTTACTCTATATAACCAATCCAGGAGGGTAAGTCTCCTGCTGTCGATTTTCATCCTGACGAAATTTGCGGGGACAGTGATCATGAGAATGCCATGGTTGCAGAAATGCTTAGTCATTTACCAGACGAGCCAAGATCTGGTGCTGCACAACTGACCGTCTCGAGAACGGTACTGTAGGGATCAAAGGTGCCGGTGAGTCCTACCTCCGCTGTTTGTTGTGAGTGCTTCATAATCAGTGGGCTGCTTAGGATATCAGGAACAACTAACATCGTGCATTACGTGCTTATTGGCCTGACATGTTCTGGTGCTCCTTTGCTTTCAGGGCGGGTTAGAAGAGGACCCCATTTGTATCATTCATGGTCCGAGATGCCGCAGCAGGCTGTATGCAACAATTTCTTGTAATTAGATGTCACATCAGCGACAATCAGATCGGTTGGTTTGTCTAGTTACCCTCGGCTGGTGGTACTAAGCGAAAAGGTCGACTCCGAAGTTATTCAACGACTGTGCACGATCGGGACGCCTACACGAACGAAGTTCCAGCAATACTCTGTCAAGGATGATGCATTGACGGCTTCCTCGTGGTCACTCACTTCACATATCCGGTTGTGTAATGATGGAGGCCAAAGAGGATACTCGTGCGAGCAAAGCCCGGCCAGCCGCAAATCTCGGTTGACGGTGATGGCTACATCAAGGTACTTGATCCCACCTCCTTGACGAAACTGGGTGAAAAGGAGATTTCCCCATGAAGTTGACGGTACTCCTGGAAGAAAGACACAGGTACAGCATCATTTTACTGTTGACAGAAACATCGAAGTGCCATCCGAATTCATCTGAGTTGAATAAATGAGGCTTATAATGTCTGATACTATATAAGAGAAACCCACTGTATTGCGGCGCCGTCCTGGACTGTACTACTCACGAGATCTCGATTTAGTATGACCTGAATGTTCAGGACATAACGAGTGGTGAATGAAGCTGTAGGAAATGTGGAGAACGCGCGCACTCAGTTCGCGGTGTTTCCCTGACTCCATCGTTCAAGGTTCCGCCATACACACTCCGTGCGATATTGACACGGCTGCGACGTTGCGCGGGGTCGTTCCCAGTACTAGTGTATGTGCATAAAGCTTGGTCCATACCACTGACGTGACGGTTAGACGAGCAGGATAAATAGACGTGGGAAATCGAGTAGTCACTTGATGGGCTCTTGTTCCCGACGAAGTTTTTTTTCCTTTTCGCTAAAAGGAGCTGGTCGTGCGAGCGGAACGACACTAACGACGAAGACGAGAGTGGCGACGTTGAACCCGGATGATACCTCGAAACTCTGCTCGCAGGCTAGAGACGACTTTGGTGTCGTACTCCCGGCAATGTCTTCCACGACCAGCTCGACTCTATTCGACCCCGTCAAAGATGGCCAATGCCCCCGCCACTGCATTCGCCCAGCTTCAGGTCCCCCACCCGGACGCCTTTCGCTTTACAACGCAGAAGGACCCGTTGACAGAGGGGGATATGCCTTTTGTCAACGACATGCGCGGATTCTTGCACCGTCGGGTTCCTTACACCATTCTACCCACCCCTCTCCCTGATCATTCCAATTCCACCGCGCTCAGCACCTATTTTTTCCCGGACTCACCGACCCAGGATCAGCTGGCGGTCATGGACGCGTGTCTACACAATCTATACGACGTGCCTCGCGCAAAACAAATTTTTGAGCAGCTACGAAAATCCAGCTCGGCTGAATCTTTCCTGGAGGCACGGATATACAACTCTTTCTTGCAGGCCTATATCGAGATGGCATCTCTAAAAGAGCCAAACGATAGAGCTTTGTGGGTTGAGGACGCATGGTCATTGTATGAAGCCTTGGAAAACGGGTCGGAAAATATCCACCCGACCGCACAGACCTATGCAATGATGCTCCTTGCTCGGTTACGGTAAGAGGACGGTCGTGTAACTTGACCACGTGTCTCACCATTGCCTGCAGGCTCAGCTCCGATTCTATTGATTCAAATGCAGCGCCAAGTCCAGGAAAGCTGCTCGGTAGACTCACTGCGCGTGGAATATCCATTCAAGATGTCATATCCGATCGCATATTCACCTCTTCCGAAGATGCCTCTGAAGTCATCCGGTTGCTGTCCAAGGCAGCAATAGAGATGAACATGTCGCGAGTCATAGCAGAACTAGGGCGAGTGGAAGCCATGGGGACTGATTATCTGGATCCATTAAATGACGTGCCGGAGGTGACACCAGTCAAGAAACTTGCGGTCAGTTGGCAACTCGATGTTGGTCACTTCCCTTCTGATCGATCCTGTCACAGGAGGCATCCGAAGAGATTGTGGATGAAAGTGGCAATGCTACTCGCTTAGCACCGGTAGAAGAGATCCCGTTCAATTTGGACAACCTACGCAAGCATCTGGCACAGATCACCCTCGCTCGTCGCGTTCTTCCCGAAGATGTTGCGGCTCGTCAAAAACTCCTCGAAGCGTCTGTTTATGATGTCGCTGTTGAGAGGCTGAAACACGAGGCCAAAGTCTTCGATGAGATAGGTCTGGGTCATGTGGATATGGGTCTTCGACGCGCAGACCTTCAAAGATGGATGTGGGATTGGCACCAGAAGCTCAGTGTTCGTCTGGAAACTGAGATTGCAGACATCATTGCTGCTGAGGCTAAGCAAACTCGAGGTATGTGCTGACTTGTAATAACAACAATACCAAAGTCAACACTCCATCTAGGTGACAAACCTACTCGTCTGGGTCCATTCTTGTCGCTCGTGAAGCCTGAAACGCTCTCTCTTGTCACCATCCTCGAAGTGATGCGATTGAACAGCACTGGTGGTATCGCCGACGGTATGAAATTAGCTCGCGCTCTCCTCACTGTTGGGCGTGCAGTCGAAAATGAGTACAAGGCTCAGATGTGCAAGCGCAACAACATCGCGATACCATCGTTACATCGTGTTGGTGACCACAGTTACTTCACGGGCCTTGGCTACAGGGATCTGCACGCACGACGAGTCACAGCAGCCAAGTATATCCAAGATAACGAGGAGTGGACAACAGAGTGGACGCAGTTGTTGCGCGTGCGGGTGGGAAGTATCCTTGTTGACTGTTTGATGGATGTTGCCACTGTCGAACGTACGGCACTTGACAAACGGACCGGTGAGGAATTGTAGGTGTGATTTTTGTCTCTCGTTCTTAGGTGTCTAATCATGTATATAGGAAGGAGAGGCAGCCCGCGTTTTACCATGCATACGAATACGTTCGTGGTCAAAAACTGGGCGTTATCCGACTGAATCCCGTTGTTGCCGACCGACTTGCCAAGGACCCTCTGCGTGAAACACTTCATCCTCGCCATCTTCCTATGCTTATTAAACCCAAGCCCTGGCTCGCTCCTGATCAGGGCGGGTACATTTATAATAGGAGTAGGTATTCTGCTCGTCCTGCAAGCCAGGTCCGCTGACGAGACGATTCAGCTTCAGCCATGCGTTTCAAGGACTGTCAGGAACAACAAAGCTATCTCCACCATGCCTCGTCTCTGGGCAATCTCGAACTCGTGTATGCTGGCCTGGATGTCCTAGGCAGTACACCTTGGCAGATCAACCGTAAGATCTTCGATGTCGTACTCCAAGTCTGGAATTCCGGGGAAAGGCTCTGTAAGATTCCTCCTGCAGTATACGACAAGCCCGAGCCCGAGAAACCGGAGAACTATCACACTGACGTGCAGGCGAAATCCATATACAACCAACGCCTCAAGAGTCATGTCCAGGATAAGGCAAACAACCACTCGGAGCGCTGTAGCGTCAATTACAAGATTGAGATTTCGCGTGCTGTGAGTCTCTTATATGTACATCGAACCACTGTACTGATCAAAGTTAGTTCTTGGGAGACACATTCTACCTGCCCCACAACCTTGACTTCCGTGGACGAGCGTACCCTATCCCCCCTCATTTGAGTCACATTGGTGATGACCTGGCCCGTGGCCTTTTAACGTTCGCAGAAGCAAAACCCCTCGGCGAACGTGGTCTGCGTTGGCTAAAAATTCATCTTGCCAACCTGTACGGGTTCGACAAGGGGAGTTTCGACGAACGCGTGGCATTTGTGATGAAGCACCTTGATGATATATACGACAGTGCCCAGAATCCTTTGGAGGTGTGTTGATCTCCTCATATTGGCAACTTTTTCTCAATTTCTGGACAGGGTCGGCGCTGGTGGACTAAGGCAGACGATCCATGGCAATGTCTTGCTATCTCCATGGAGCTCCACGCTGCCCTTGAATCGGAAGACCCTCATGCATACATGTCAACGATTCCCGTCCACCAGGACGGCACATGTAATGGTCTGCAACACTACGCAGCCCTTGGAGGTGATGGCAAAGGTGCTGCACAGGTCAATTTGGCGGTCACCGACCGGCCATCGGACGTGTACACTTATGTTGCCAACATGGTTGAAAAAACCGTGCAGAAGGATGCCGACAATGGCGAGGAGATTGCACAACTCCTGCTGGGAAAAATTTCTCGCAAAGTGGTCAAGCAAACGGTGTGTTCTCCGTGTCTTTGATTGCTTGAGTTGTTTGATGCTGATCGTTGGTCTTTGCTGAAGGTCATGACGACCGTGTACGGCGTTACTTATATCGGCGCTCGCGAGCAGATCGAGAAGCAGCTGAAAGATAGGGAGGACATACCTGAAGAAAAGTGTTGGGCAGCTTCTGCCTACCTTGCAAAGAATGTCCTCCACTGCATCGGTGACCTCTTCTCAGGCGCCAAAGCCATCCAAAACTGGCTGAACGTCTGCGCCAAACTCATCACCAAAGGTGTTCCCAAAGACCGTCTCCCCGAGATCTTCAATCCCAAACGCGCCAGCGGCAGGTCAGAGAGGGTGGAGACCCGCATACGGCACGAACAGATGGCGACGGTAGTATGGACGACGCCGTTGGGATTGCCGATCGTGCAGCCTTATCGCAAGGGGAAGCGCAGGCAGATCATGACGTCCTTGCAGACGGTTTATATCTCGGATCCTACCGCACCCGCTGCCGTCAATGGCATCAAGCAGGCTTCTGCATTCCCACCCAACTTTATTCACTCTTTGGATGCTACACATATGATGTTGACCGGGTTGGAATGCGGAGTGAGTGTCTTGTTGGACGTCGTGGATGAGAAATGACTGATGGGGATCTAAAGACTCAAGGCATCACGTTTGCATCTGTGCATGATTCTTACTGGACACACGCATGTAGCATTGACCAGATGTCGGGGGTCATCCGAGATACGTTCATCGCCCTTCACTCTTCCGACATCCTCCGTAAACTCGAAGCCGAGGTGAGCACGTCCCACTACCACTCCTTGCACGTTCCCCAGGTACTCAACCCAACACACAACAACAGTTCCGCGAGCGCTATGCAGACCACGTTGTACCCTTGACGATGATTCGAAAGAAAACAGTCCTAAAGACGCTCTTGGATGCGGGTTGTCGTATTTCGGTGTCCAAGGATATAGCTGCGGAGCTCGAACAAGAGAATGCAGCGGTTGGCAACTTACTCGACGTCACGGACGCCGAGGCGAGCACGATCTCGACCATCACCGTGAACGACGACGCTGCTCCCGCCATGGCCGAGGAACCTCTGGTATCCATCAAGCGCAGTCGAGGTCGTCCACTTGGTTCAAACCAGAAACGCATTCAAGTGGAACGAGACGACGAGGAGAGCGAGGATGAGGACGTGCCGGCGGCGTTTAGGAACAAGTTTATCAAACTCTCGCACTTGATTCCGCCACATCCGGAAAAGGGCACGTTTGCCGTGGAGACGATCCGAAAGTCGTTGTACTTCTTTTCGTAGGAGGTGCCTTCATGCTTTCTTATTTTTCTTCGTGCGGTTCGTCCCCGCGTTGCGCCATCTATACTGTCGTTTGCTCTCGGCTTACTGGTTCACGCCATATCCATATTGCATGTCCAATCGTTTTCAGTGCCGTCCTGCCATCAACCACAATCTACACACGCATATCTATGCATATTGTAATTCATCATTAGTGCTACATGTAACAGTGTACATAGAGCATAGACTTTATCGGTCACCTCTCGATGGTGGGAGTGAACCAAAGATTTTTTGTTTTTGCTAGGGTGAAGCGAGTTGACTCATGGCACGTTCGCAGATGGCCAACAACATGTTTTGACAAACTGGGTCGATGGCGAACTTGGAATCGGTTGCGTTGCAGTGAGCTTGATCACTATCGAGAGCGTTGCTGCTCGACTGCTCAGGCTGACCTTGGCTGGAGTCTGAGACACGTCCACCGAGCGGCACCGAGCGAACGAGTTTCCCAATCCGATCGAGGAGTGCTCCTCTGAGTAATGCTCCTCCAACGTTGTCGGCCCTCCCAACGGCCGGATCACGCGAAGTATCATGGCTTCCTGGTGGTGTGACGCAGAGATTGAGCGTGCTCGCGAGGAACCAGCCTGCATCCCTCGTTGCAAGCGCTCGGACGCGCTCTGCTCTCGTCCCGGCGAGTCGTTCCAACCGTTTCGCACGCGATTCGGGCACTGCGCTTTGTTGTGTTTGGGGTTGGGGTTGAGAGCGAGTTTGAGCTTGAGTTTGAGATGGTGCAGAAAGTGGGGTTGGGGTTGGGGTTGGTGTCGGTGTTGGTAGCGGTGCTGGTGTTGGTGCTGGTGGTTCTGATGGTGTGGACAGAAAGCACGAGCTTGAAGGGGGAGGGACCGCGTACAGTGCCTCGAGCTCGCGGATCGTCTCGAGGCCAAGTCGGTGCCTAATACCGCCCGCGATACTGCCGCCGCCACCACCACTCGCGCCTGGGCCTGGGCCGGGGGGACGGACAAGGGATGGGAGAGTGTCCAGCGCCTCGAGTGAGGTGCCGATGAGTGCGAACACATCTGTGCGTACGTCGGACTTTTTCGGAGGATCGACGGAGGCGGTGCAGGCACTCTTGTCCTTGTCCTTGCCCTTGCCGACGGACGATCGACCGACCTTGTCCTTTTTGAGCGACACCGAGAGAAGGGGTGCGAGGCGCGCGGAACAGAGCGGGGCGAGAGCACGTAAGAGGGTAAGGAGGACGCACTCGAGGAGGTGGTCGAGGACCCTGTCGACGTGTATGTGCGCGTTGGGGAAGGCAAACGTAGTGGTATATAGGCGCTGGCGCTGACGTTTTGACTTGGTGCTGTCCTGGGCGGTACGGACCAGGGTGTGCAAAGCTGTCCGGAGGACGTACGTGAGGAGGGGGGACGCCAGTGCGATACGCGTGCTGTCTATGTGCTCTGGCTTGAGTTGCAGAGGCGCGCCGAGCACGGATTGGGCCGGGTCAAGACTCGGGGCGGAGAACAAGAAGAGGTGGATCGTGTCGAGCGCGCGGAGGATCGCGTCGGTGACCCGTGATGCGTACGAAAGAGGGTCTGCATTGGGAGAGGCGAGGGCACCTTTGAGAGAAGCATAGGCTGCGATGAGTGATGGGGATGAAGGGTACTGGGATGACAGAAAGCGCGACCAGTCTATACCGCGCTAGGTCAGCATATATGCGCGTGCAATGTTGGTCGAGACGGGCCTACCAGCACGACTTTGGTCCCAGCTCCACTCGGGATCGTGTTGATCCCTGGGGGGGTTCTTTTTGCTCTTTTTTTTGGGAGGCGGTGCATTCGAGGTCGATGCTACCTGAGACGCATCGGTGTGAAGCTTTGAGAGCACTGGAAGCACGTTCGGTGTGTGTGAGCTGAAGGGTCAGGCAGAGGAGTGTGATCGACACGTACATTCTTGATCGGCATCGCGTTGAGCTTTAAGACTTGCGAGTTGTTTCTCGAGCTCAAGCGCGTACGTTCGCCACTCCCGACCGTCATTGTCCTTGGTCGCAACTGGGAAACGGGACTGGAGATCTAACAGGTAGACTGTTTGGAGCGATCGTGTCTGCGTGTAGACTTTGGGTCAGTGGTACTGCTGCACTTACATGCGGCCGACTGATCTCTGGGCTTGTGTTTTAGAGCTGCCAGAGCCTGTATCAAAAGTCAGATTGTATGTCGGGGGAAAAACACGTCGTCGCGTACGATGGCTATCCGAACGACGGCGCAAGGATCGGGCTGGGACGTCGACATCAACCAACTAACGGGCGATGGAAAACCTACCTCTCGCGCTCCCTAACAGCTTGGGCCGGAATACAGTACACAAAAAATCGCATGGAAAACGTGTGCTGGAGGGATGCCAAAGGCATAAAGGTGACAAGCTACTTCTACTCGACTCTCATACACGCTAGTGATGTAAATTGGGACACACGACGTTGAAGCACAAAAACATGGAATTTGGATGTAAATGCTAATGAAACACGAGCAGGTATGGGTCACATTGTTACTTGGGCTCTGCACCCTTCACCTTGGACTCGAGCTCAGCCTGTAAACGCTCGTTAGCACTCTTCGACAAAAGTAACAGCTAAAACTGCGACACACAAGCTCTTTCCTTTTCTCTTCAATCTGTACAAGCCTTTGAGTGTCGCTGAAGATGGGGACGGCAAATATAGCATACCTGAGACTTGAGCTTGCGTAGCAGCTCGGCGTCATGTCGCCGCGCGTATTCCTCTGTGACATGTCAAAGTTCTGCAAACCTGCCAGTCAGCCAAGCTCACCTTCATGAGCCCTCTCCTTCTTTCTGTAGAATTGGTTATTGTCGGGCACCACCGGAGACTGTCGGGATGACACTCACCCAAATTCCTTGCTTTGCGCAACGCTGCCCTCCCTCATACTTGAAGAATACGCCCTCACGAGAGCGGCACGACTAGCGAGGGTAGCAGGGCGAGAAGCAACAGAAAGTGTTGTAAACATCATCGGCGCGGACTGGGCTATTGTAGCAAGCTCGTTTTATAGTCGTGGTTAAGGAGGACGTCAGACGCCCAGCAAAGGGGCAACAGTGCGTGACGCCCAAATAGGCTGCGTGACACTAAGTCACATCATACACTTTCCAGTTCTCAATTTTGCAGTCATGTCCTCGGCGCGTCTCCTCACGCAGGTGGTCAGTTCAGTGTTCCCTGTCGTCGTCGTCGTCGTCGCGCTCATCCTCGTTCTCGTTGACAGTCTCGAAGTGCACGCAGTGCACGAGCATTCTCTTCCTCAGCTACCCGTAGAGGTATTCGTTCCGCATTTTGCCGATCCGGCATCCCACTGAAGTTCCCTAGACCTCGTTCAGGACCTCTACATCAGAGAGCTTAAATCCTACAAACCACCCGTCGCTGTGCGTATTCGGCCTGTGTTCCACTTTGTGTTTCTGACCTGGAATCGTGATCTCGTAGGCCAAGGATGCCCACGTCGGAAGCGTGAAAGTGTTCACCGCACCTGCTACCCCCAAGCCACCGGTTCTTCCCGCGGACCTCGCAGCAGACCTCACCGCATATGACGCCTCAGAACCAACGAAAGCAGAGGTCGAGGCTGTCAAGCCCACAGGTCTCTCGGAAGAACAAGTTGGAAGCGGCGCAGAGGCATTCTTGACCTTCTTGGAAGCAGATGTAAAGCCTGCAGAGGCTCACCACTGATGCTTAAAATTAGACCGAGATACCGTCGACGACTCGTTCAATAGATATGCCCTGTGGTGTTTTCGTGTGGTCGTGTTTGCCCCACATATTGCTGGAGAGGTACAGTAAGCAATCAGCTTTGTCCTTCTGAGAGTTCTGAAATGTCTGGACAGTTAACTTGTGAGAGCGACGAATGTCGGTATGGCAATGTATTCACTTTGCGAATTCGCCGAAATGCAAAACCAACTTTTGGTGAAAGCTTGTGTAATCAATACCGAGGCTATGAATATGTATACAGCCACCAGCTTTCCATGATCAACTTCTCGTAACCATCGATGCTATGCTTTTCATACGAGCATATGAGTTCACTAAAATTCCTCATGAATTACCGTGCTCCGTCTCTGATTTCAATGCAGTCCTCTTGGGGCCCCAGTCACTTAACCCGCGTCGGCGACATGCATCTGCATCCGATGACGTGGACGAGTTTGCGCTACTGAGGGGTGTAGATCACAGCAAACGTTCGCCTCAGAGCCACAAGGCAACTCAATGGCCGCAGATCATCGATCATCGATACATCCTGTGTTGCACCCTAAACTCCTTGGTTGTCCTACATTTTGGTCTGTCTATAAACCATGCCGAACATGTGGTCACACCGATTGGCGCCCCCGCCAATGTTTTGCCAACTGTCCTATTGAGCATTGGACTCCAAGCACTCTGCACGGTGCGTTCGATCTCTGGTATCGTGGCAGATATTATCAATACACCACTAGGACGACACTGCTGACAATATGGGCCGAGGGGTTACTACATGGGTCTCCATGTTATCGACGTCTCACCTTTGTTTGCCTGATTAGACATTGGTCACCATTTACATCATCGTAGGCCCAGACGGGGTCATTTCATTGCCAAAGATAAGTAATGCAATGAATGACACGGTGAGATGAAAACATCTTTTTCATTGGCGAAACTAACTTGATCCATCAGGGAATGATGTATTTTCTCACAAACGCCCCTCTTGACATGGACGAGAACCTGTTTCCCCAAGCCAACGTGATGCCAAGTAAGCTACGATGTAGAACGATTTCACACATATTTGTTCACATTTGGCTAGATTCGAATTCGACGATACAAATCTATCTGAGCGCTTGCGGAGCACGACTCGTCCCGGGAAATGTCAGCGGAAACGCCACGTCCGGTGAACTGTGGGAGCTGGCGACCCCCACTACAACAGACAACCAGTACGTCGACATGGGGAATCCTCGACTGGTCTATCAGTACGGATTTGGGTTTCAACAGCACCGATTTCAACGGGGTAAGCGCAACGAGCTCTATACAAACGACGGATCGGACGTGATATTCTGTCCAGAGTGTCTATCCTTTCGCCACGGATCTTTCAGCAGGCAACTACGGCTGCGGATGGGCAGAATGTAATCCTACGTTGTATGATATGTGGGTCACTCTTCGATGGGGGTTCAACACGTTTCTCTGACTTGATCGTGTGACGGACAGCACGTTGATGATGACTCGAACTGTACTGGTCCCAACTCCTTTGCTATCAACATGCAGGACACTGTTGAAGGTCTGCTCGCGACGTCCGAGTCGTACTTTACTGGTACCTTCAGCCCGTTCATGCTTGTTGCGCGATGTCCGGTGAACTTCAAGACTGACGGAGAGCTTGGTTCCGAAAACCAGTCTCCTGGACCCCAGCCATGGCTTTCAAAAACCGCGCAGCGACATCGATATCACGATGCCAATCGTCCAGCTTCAGCTCAACGTATGTACAACTCCGTATTATTTCCGCCTAGTACACATACATACATATACGCCCTGACGCCGTTTCCTAGATCGGTATCCTATTCACCCCGCTTCTATCTAGACTCGCCTCAATTTCATTTTCATGTCTCATCAACTACATACGTCCCACGTTAACCCCCCACCAATCCTTGAAGCTCTGCTTCGTTGCCTCCGCCTTCACCGCCCTCTGCTTCCCATGTGTCCACCTCAGCCCACGTTCAAGCAGGCCTATCCTGTACAACTCGCTTTCTGGCGCTGCGCGGGGGTGGTCATACCGGATGTGGTGAGTTTGCGCGCGGGCAAGTTTGATGGTCCTGCGGTGGGTGAGTGGACGGAGGTAAAGGCGAGGACGGGGATGTCGCAATCGTATAACGTTCTATAGCTATTTGTGGATCGTACCAATCCGTTGGTCCGTCCTATACCCTAGCTTCGGTAGCGGAGGGCCAAAGGTTTGTTCCTCCGGGTGAACTTGGGGATCGGTCGTTCTCTTCTATCGCCGCTCCATGCGCGCTGTCGTTTTTCTCCCTCTGGTTGGGTGTCGAGACACGTTGGCCTCGCGGTTTCTTTCTGCCACACGTATGAGGGGGCTGCCTCAGATCAACATGATTGTCGGTGATTCAGAGATCGCACATACTGCACTGAGCGCTACGCCCGGTGCCAAAAAAAAAAAACATCTATGAAGCTATTACATAATAGCTCGTCAAGGAACCAGGGTGCAAAGCTGGCGCCGAAACGATTGACAAGATAAAGTCATACATAAATCCAAGTAGATATCGTGATAAGTTGTTGTATCGTTGGTATGATAGGGCATCTCCAGGGAAAAAAATCATCATGGTATTAGGGTACGAGGGTTGCTTGGATAGGCTCGTCCACGCATTTCAGACTGAAACTCAGTTTCGGCGGAATTTGGCGAAAAAGCCGGTCTTAGGGCTAGGCATGTGGCTCGTCGCGCTGGACATGCGGTCACGTCGCCGACCACAGCACACAGTGAAACCGGCCAAGAAGAGGAGAATCATGGCAGCAAAAGTGAGCCAGAAGCCTTGACAAAGCACGTCAGTAGATTATTACAGCTCATGAACGGGATGAACGTACCTGGTCCGGTGATGGTGTCACCACCGAAACCGAGTTGGCCCATTTGGTTCTTGAAGTAGGCATAGAGGGCAATGTCGATGGCGAACGCGATGACGGTGAGGGTGGCGGCGAGGAAGGAGACTAGAGAGGCGAGGAGCGTGATGGTGATGTGTTGCGAGAACGAGAGGAGCAATGCGCCAAAGGAAATACCACATGCTATATCAAGGAGTGTCCAAAAACAAAACAAAGGCACCACATGGTTAAAATTGAGGAAGACGGGTTGGAGATGGAAAAAAAAGACGTACCAACGGGATGGACGGCGAGACCGAGGGTCCAAGAAGATGCGATATTGACCGTGGTATTAGCGCTGTTTTGGAGGGTCAGTGAATAGCCATGGCCTATATGTGGGATATGAGCGACAAAAGTCAGCGAGCCGCCGAAGAACTGCGGACCTGTATTGCTGCAGACTGTGTCTCCGTCGAGGAGGGTGTAGCAGTAACTCCTATGCACGGATAAGGGAGAACGCCGGCTGAGTTAGAGAGACGACATACCAAATACCCAACTAGGGCAGCACATGGCCGAATGGCGTCAATGGCTGAGCAAACGGAGGATTGATGAGGCTAACTCACTCTCAATTCTGTCATTGCCTGATTTCCAGCCACCGGGACAGTGCCGTTGGTGTGCACGCGAGTAATGTCCATGGCGGTCAGGTAGGGTAGCGAGATGGAGACGATGAAGAGGAGGACGAAGGCAGAGAAGAGAAAGAAGATGGCGGGTATGCAGAAAGTGCGCGACATGATGATGGCGAACGTTTATCGTCGTCGGGAGCGGCGTTGAGGGAGGGGGAGGAAGCAAAACGCGAGGCGAACTGGGCACACGCTGAGGTGGTTTTTATTATGGAACGATCGCAGAGTAGCTCCAATTAACTAAACCCGGAAATGTCCAAGCCGCACACAGCCCGCCATGCGGTACACTTCGGGGCCTGGGGTTCAAGACCCTTTTCTAGTGGGGAATATGTACAACCCATCTGGAATTCTTTGTACAGCAGCCCTTTTTTTTCTCACAACACGGAGGGAAACTATTCGCGTGTTGGTGCTATTTGAACTACGGGTATGTACTATGCTTGGGCGCTGTACTACCGCTTTGTTAACCCGCTCTTCTGGGATGACGTCGTAGGTTGGAGAGACGTACAAATACAACCAAACAAAATTAACAAGAGACTGCCGTGATATCTGCGAAACAAAGTTACTTTCGTTTCATGACCGACGCACTGATCGTCTTTTATGCATGCTCTGTGGCTTGTCGGTGGAGTGGCTCTCCTATCCTTATGATATGTATCAGCGTTGCGTTGCAATTGCATTGTATCTCACGCTGTCCGACAGACTCAAAATGGTACGTGACTGCGTTTCGGGGCTGCCAAGCTCCCCACCAAGTGACCTCAGGTTTTGCTGTTCCTGCCGCCAATGTTTTCAGTGTTTTGTGTCAACTCAAAGTCACAAGGACTGTCGACGATGGCGCCAGTCATCGGCCTGGTCATCTCCCGATACTTCTTATATGCATTATGATGGAGTTGCCAGGGCGGGCTCGACTGAGCAAATCGCACCTGTGAACACACATCTACGAAAACTTTACCAACATCAAAATGCTCAAATGCTGAAAAGAAAGACCCCACCAATCACACTAGTGGTTACTTTTAGCCAGACCCCTGGTGATGTCATTCCTTACTTCACATATGAGTGGTATGATAGGGATAACCTACCAGCATGCAATTGCAGACACTATCGCCATAGTGATGACTAAGCGTTCACCACTTGAACAGGTTGAGCACCAGAAGCATACAAGTCTACAAGGAACCTGGTGCTGGAACGAATGCAAACGAAATGCACGGAAGGACAAGGTTGTGGCATCACTGAAGGAAATGTACGCCGCACTCTCAGCAGAGCATTGCGCGAACCAACTTACGTGCGCTCACGAAACGCAGCACTCGCCAGACGAAACCACGCACTAGGGATGCGGTTGACGCGTGCCGAATGCGCCAAAGTTGTCCCCGGAGGCCGACCTTCAGAACACAATGTTGGCACGGTCAGTTTGATACTCTTGTTCCCGCACTCAAAGATATGCCAAAACCGAAAAAAGAGGAGAAAGTTGGTATTCTCATGGACGCCATTGGACAATATGCAAATGGTGAGGCCAAGCCGGGAAATCGTCACAATTACGAAACTCCACGAACGCACCTCGGGCTTTAGATCTGATCATATTTAGTATTTTCATTGGTCTCTTTTACTTACTCATTAGTCCTTGACATTTTCCAGCCATTATAATTACTTCATGATACCTTTCTATTATAGATACCGCTGGATCGAGTGTCGATAGTACGTCAAGAACAGGTAGGGCGCAAAACCCAGTTACCAGGTGATAAGGGTCAAGCATTCAAATATCCATGCCGGACTTTGAACTGGTAACTTGTTCCACTACCACCACCACCATCGCAGATTTTACGTCGTCCTGAACACCATGTGGGGAATGTCTGACTCGGACGAAGAGTATTCTGAATCAGATGAGGACATGGAGCTACAAAAGGAGGAACCCCCGCCCGGTGTCACAGGGCTCGCTCTTGCAGAGCACTACTTTGGGCCATTGCTGTCGCCTGTTGCTGCGACTCCTGCTCAATGGACAGCATACACCGAACACCGTCGCGGTGCCAACGCCGAGTTTAGAAACGTCTTCGATCGTCGAAAACGGTCGATTAGCGATGCGGTCGCCGTTATCGAAGACGAGTTGGGTCTAGATGACGGTACGCTCCGAAAGTGTATTTCAATCATTTCGCGAGATGTCGAGATGGACGACATCGACGTGAGTGGGGTCTGTCTTAGAACCCTGCGCAAGACAATGGCTCATCGATCCCCTCTTCTCAGCCTCGCAATGCAGATATTCTTGTTCGGATCTACTCCCCTGCGACACCAAAATACATTGACGTACACATCAAGTACCACTGTCGTTCTCGGATGTACGAAATCGAGTGGTTTTACTCGCTCGGATACAGTATCTACAATCGCATTTCAGGTTCACCTGATACCTACCGTGATCCTTCTACAAATGGCCCCCCATCCATGTGGCACACTCGGGGTGGATGGCAGTCGATATGTTGGGGATACTTCGACGACGACGGTAACTACGGTTGCAAGTGGCGTCGAATTGAAGTGGCCGAGATGGGGCTGCACGAAGACGGCGTCCTTGATGTTCATGAAGTGCTTTTTGGACCGATCGACACGCCTCCAGACGACAACACTGATGCGGTTCTCGAATACAGGAGGAAGCTTGTCGCGACCGTGCGTCTCCTGTTCGCTGCGATCGGGATAAGATACATGGTGGCTTGTACGGACGAAGAAAGCGATGAAAGGCCCGAAGATTACATGCTAGAGGGCTTGGGGGACAAGTGGGTCGCTCGGGGGGTACGGGAAGCTTGCGGGTTCCAGTTGAGCAAAGATGCGGAAGCAGCGAATCGTGGGCAAGAAGAACGTAGAGAAGCAGCGGCGGGTGTGGACGATATCGATTGCGAGGATGATTTCTCTGATGATGGGTGGTTTTGATGACGATTACTAGCACTAATGAAAATCATGTCCATATAAGCACTGTTTACCAACAATAGTCTCCGTCAGACAGCGTGGGATCGATTCAAGAAAGCAGGGTACTGTTTCTTCTGACGAAAAGCGCGCTTGGTCGCTACACATTTTCGCTGACTCGTCCCAAAAGGCTGGCTAGCCTCAGCAAGTCGGCGTCGCTTGCTTCAAATATTCTCTCGCTGAGAAAGATTCAGATGGATCTCGTCTCCAGGTATGCTGAGTCTCTTTTCATCGGTATTTTGATAGGTCTATAAACAAAGCCATAAATAAACTCACTTTCACGAAACGGTGGGCGGACGAAGCAGGCCCGGTGTTGCCTTGCTCCTCCGGCCTCTCATAATGGAAGTAATTAATCGGAAGTTCGAAACCTGGGTCGAGCCGACAACTTGAACTCGTATCCTGGTGGAGTACTTCGTCGATGCGAGCAAACACGCCAAAGAACCCCACACTCTGTACAAAATTCAATATCAATCAACGCCTTGCAAGGGTCGTGTCGGACCTTACTTGCTCCATCAGTGTAGATCGTAGGTCGCCCTACACCTCATGTAGGAAATTTGAGACTCGGACGACTCGGAGTATTCTGAATCAGTTGAGGATATGGGGGTATGTGCTGCGCTGGGATACATGGGCGTGTACGTCAAGTACTAGAGGTGGTTTAAAAAATAATGACGTCATTGCCTGCTAAGATTGTCGGATTTGAATGGGCGCAAAGCCTGTGGATTTCAGTTAATTAGGGATACAGAAAGGGTGATTGTGAAGAAGATGAGGCAGGAAAGAAAGACGGTGATGGTGGCGAATTAGACGGTTCTGATGAAATAGCAATTACTGACGCAACATATGATGACATCCAGATGATAGACATAAGAATCGACTTGCGAAAGTAAGTCGATGGCTTTGACAAACATGCGGCGCTGCGGAGCTTGGTGGTGCTCCGATCGTGGTCAAGGCCAGACTGGTATTAACCAAGATCATGATGGGCCGTCATGTTTGCAATATGACCGGTCCAAGGTATAACTCTGGCAATATAAGAAGAGGGCGACTGACCTGCCTTAACGTCGTTAGTTGTCTTCAGCCCACCATGTCTACAAAGCTTCGCTGCGAAGGTAATCCCTTCGACTCGCCTTCGCCCATCAAGGTCATTGCATGTTCCCCACCAAAGGCGACATCGATCACTAGAACTCAACAACCCGACGTTCTCGCCACCGCAGACCTTCTGCTCGAACAACTGAAGGAACTCGAAAGCCTCTGTTCTACCGTCGAGGAACGCGTCCAGCGCAAGCGTCAAGCTCTGAAGGAGCTCGAGTGTCTCATCTCCGAGTCGACTACCGCAGACGGGTCGCCACTGGGCCCTGCTTGCCCCACCAACACACCAATCAGCTCTCGCTTGCGCCTCGTGTCCCCGCGTCTTCGAGGACTATTCGACCTGCGTGGACCGGGGCAAGTGAACCTCGACGCGATGCAAAGCTGCCTGGACTATTCCCCGGAAACCAAAGCAGAAGACAACCTCTTCACGCACGAGGATCTTGGGCCTTCCGAGGAGTGGGTGGACGATGACGAAGAAGCACTGATCTCCCCGTTCGATGACAAGTACGCACTTCGGCAGAGCCCGCGAAAGGTGGAGAAAGATTTGCCTGCGATCCCGCGTGAGGAGCCCGGCGAGGTCGCGGAGTCGAGGATCCCGAGGAAGGTTTATGTTCGGAGACAGCTGTCAGCGTCGAGGAAGCTGACGGGTCGATCATCGGGCATTGTGACGCGAAGTACCTCGCACCGGCGTCGTCCCAGTGTACGCAGCGTCAAGGCCACGAACACTGCCTTGGATTTCACAACTAAAGGGACAATGCGTCGAGGCTCGTGGAAGCGGAGCATCATGGAGAACGTAAAGACAAAGGATGGAACAAAGATTTCGTCTGCCACCGAGAACGTGAGTGCGAAAGACAGCGCTCGTAGGAAGGAAAAGAGGAAGGGGGTGTGGTCAATCTACTCGGTATGCTCAGAACTTGGTCTGAGTGGGACCATGGTGCGTGAGCGACTCGGAGCCAGTGGGGCACTGCACTGTTTCGGGCTCGAATGACGGATCCTGTAAGCGTACTCGTATAAGTCTGTGCATGTAATAATTAGCTCCGTTACCACCGAATTTTCCTGTCTTCTCACACCATACGAATCACGCTGGTGGTCTCCTTGTCTATTCTTGTATCCTGTGAAATGCTGTCGAGCGCGAGCTCCGAGCTTCCGAGTCCTTTGATGAAGCTAATAGAGAGCCTCGGCTGTGACTCAAGTCACTTGCCCAGCTATATTGGAATAGCGACCTTCTGGCGTACCGTCATGAGTATGAATCTGGTGCAAAGCACACCCACCTTCACGAGGGTCCGTGAACAAGTCATTTGATAACTTGAAGGCTCGGCGACCACCAATATAATACATACCCGTAAAAGATCAGTGGTCTCAGGCTTTCTATTTCTCTGGCTGCGGCCATAGCCTTCCATCTACTCACAGTAAATGATTCATCAAAACCGGTGCACATTCCGTGTGTATAAAGGCAACCTGCGAAGAACTCCACCTTCCAGGAATCTCAGAGGGTGCGTTCAGGATACCATCCCGACAATAATGAGGTGTGCTACTTCTGACTTCCAGCGTGCTCTTTGACTTAGTACACAGTGTTTAGTGCTCTTCTGTGAGTCAGCTATTCGTGGATATCCCTCGCAAATCTAATTTTGCTGGTTACGACAGTAACTTCAAAGGATCTTTCGTACATGCTCACTTTCTCGTCCACATCGGTTCACTGCTCACAGTGTATAGGTCATCGGATACACGCTATGCTTTGGTTTAATGGGAGCTCTTTGTGTCCAAGCATGTGCGCACCCTCTTAGGTCTGTGCGTGTGTGATCCACTGACTATTTTCTAGACACCTATTATACTAGATTCACAGATGACCGAAAGGCCATCAAGACGTTAGGTGTCTTTTGTAGCGGTCGTCTCCACGACACCGCAGCTGATTATACTCATAGTAACCGGCATCCTTCTCCTGGAAACATCGATGACTGTCTTCGTATTTTATACCTTTTGGGAATGCTCGACCCGCGATATTGGAATAAAGTATCCGCTCTTCCTTCCCTGTGTCGCCTGGTCATTCCTACCTTTAGCACCCATCACTGGACTTGGTAAGCAATAGAATAGCTCAGATCATTCAGCAGCTAACCAAAAGAAGTGACTACTCTGACTCATGGCTTCTATTGTTGGAGAATAACAACCCTCCGGAACTCCCACCTCCTCCCAATTCTAATTATGATGGTAATATATAGGATCTGATGATCAGAAGTATCTTGAGGGTCTTGAATGTGTATCTCTCTAGATCTCCTTGTTCCAACTTGTCAGCACAATATTTTTTGTGTTTGCTGTAAGTCTTACTCTGCAACTACAACTATCTAGCTAGACATTTCCACAGGAACGCATTCTCCCTGAGGCCTTCACCAACCCCCTTTTTTTCTCCCCATGGCTGGTAGTGAGTGCACAGCTCATTGTTTCGGGCTATCTAGAAACCAGACATCTGGCAGACCTGGCTCACAAGTAGTATTGTGTGTGATTTGGCAATTACAATCTGCATGATACTAAGTGTGCGTCTGCTTGTACTCACTTTCCGGACTCATCCCTGATGTTGCACAGCTCCGTCCTTCTGAATCTCGCTTCAGAAGCACCAAGTCCACCCTAGTCAAGTTAACGAGGTTGACCATAGAGACTGGCCTTGTGACGACTATAGCTGCACTCCTAGAACTTACTCTCCTTGGACTTCGTTATATAACATACTACTATCATATCGCATTGTAAGTCTTCACGAAAGCACTGAGAGTGTCCTCGCTGACACTTTGCTAGGTTTTATGCCATATCGAAACTGTGCGTTGTCATAGCTTCCGATCCTTGTCATAAATTCTGAGAGAGATACAGCTATGCAAACTCTCTGCTAGCAACTTTGAACTTCCGGCTTGTTCTCAGAAGTCAACACGATCCAAACCTGACCGACATTGCCTGGGATGACATGACATCGAATACACAGTCAAGGCAACCAGGTTCCCAGTCAACGGATGCCGCGCAAATCCTGGCCCGGGAAGAATTAGACATGGACACAGTTATGGATCTGGACGAGCATCACGTTCTGGTCGGTCATTAATTCATGTGGGTTCGTGTATACTGGGACGAGAAAGAATCGTTCTGTTGAGGATCAGAGCATCGGAAATTCGTTGATTCATTCTTGCAGAAGCGCTGAAATTGATTTTACGAAGATGTACGATAGTTCCTGATAGGTCAGCACAGGTGTAATACCAATGTGTAACGAGTGACATTTGACGGACACCACTATGATTTACTTGACATCTCCACACGATAGCTGGTTTCTATTTCATCATGACGAGCCTTAGTTTCACAGGCTGTACCTTACTAGTGTACTATAAGAACTCTCGGACACTCGTAGTTGGCCCGCAGTCTTTCGAGAATCAGAGAGTTTAACCAGTCTGATTTACCGCGAGATTCTTCTCTGTGAAACATGTATCCGAGTGTATGCGCACAGTCCTCGAAAACTGCGGTGGTCGCAAATTTGGGTACTAACTAACTACTAAAGTCGTACAGAACAATTGGTTTTGGCAGTTGCTAGTATCGTTCAGTTCTGGAGCCGCTGCCTTCGGAATTTGCGAAGTTGCGGCACACTCAGTGATAGTATGATCAAAGGCTTAGTGGTGTCGATGGTGTTCGGAATTGAGAAGAGGTGCTCGGGCCCTTCAGGCCTTCGACGATTCTTACACTGGCTCCATTCCTAAACGATGCACCAGGACGCTCGTGCTCCTTCAGTTATTCGAGCGCAACCTTGGCAACGACGGGCACCTTTAATTGTTGTTAAGATATGATGTCTGTGTGCCGCCATGGGTATAGAAGGTACTGTAGCCTCGATAAACGTTCCGGAGGAGTTTCCCTCGTTGGAACTCGTATGCACAACCCGCGAGAAGCATACTTGTAATTAATCGGAAGTTCGAAACCTGGGTCGAATCGACAACTCGAACTCGTATCCTGGTGGAGTGCTTCGTCGATGCGAGCAAACACATCAAAGAACACCACTCTGTACAAAATTCAATCACCACCTTGCAAAGATCATGTCGAACCTTACTTGTTCCATCACTGAGAACGTGTACGTCAAGTGGTTTTAAACATAATGATGTCATTACCTGCTAGAAGGATCATCGGATGAATCTGTCAGGCGCGAGATACGCAAAGCCTGTGGATTTCAGTTGATTGGGGATACGGAAGGGGTGATTGTGAATAAGATGAGGTACGACGACGACGATGGCGAATTAGACGGTTCTGATGAAATTGCAATTGAATGGATCTGTGAAGTCGATAACTTTGACAAACTTGCGACGTTGCAGAGCGCGGCGACACTCCGATCGTGACCAAGGCCAGACCAGTATTAACCGGGATGGGCTGTCATGTTTGCAATACGACCGGTTCAAGGTATAACTCTGGCAATATAAGAAGAGGGTGACTGACCTGCCTTAACGTTAGGTGTCTTCAGCCCACCATGTCTACCAACCTTCGCTGCGAAGGTAATTCCTTCGACTCGCCTTCGCCCATCAAGGTCATTGCATGTTCTCCACCAAAGGCGACATCGATCACTAGAACTCAACAACCCGAGGTTCTCGCCACCGCAGACCTTCTGCTCGAACAACTGAAGGAACTCGAAAGCCTCTGTTCTACCGTCGAGGAACGCGTCCAGCGCAAGCGTCAAGCTCTGAAGGAGCTCGAGTGTCTCATCTCCGAGT
>JBBPRH010000094.1:52450-64705 GCA_038092915.1 Boletus pseudopeckii
CGACTACTGCAGACGGGTCCTGCTTGCCCCGCCAACACACCGATCAGCTCTCGCTTGCGCCTCGTGTCCCCGCGTCTTCGAGGACTATTCGACCTGCGTGGACCGGGGCAGGTGAACCTCGACGCGATACAAAGCTGCCTGGACTATTCCCCGGAAACCAAAGCAGAAGGCAACCTCTTCACGCACGAGGATCTTGGGCATTCCGAGGAGTGGGTGGACGATGACGAAGAAGCCTGATCTCCCCGTTCGACGACAAGTACGCACTTCGGCAGAGCCCGCGAAAGGTGGGGAAAGACTTGCCTGCGATTCCGCATGAGGAGCCCGGCGAGGTCTCAGAGTTGAAGATCCCGAGGAAGGTTTATGTTCGGAGACAGCTTTCAGCGTCGAGGAAGCTGACGGATCGATCATCGGGCATTGTGACGCGAAGTACCTCGCACCGGCGTCGCCCCAGTGTACGCAGCGTCAAGGCCATGAACACTGCCTTGGATTTCACAACCAAAGGGACGATGCGTCGAGGCTCATGGAAGCGGAGCATCATGGAGAACGTAAAGACAAAGGGTGGAACAAAGATTTCGTCTGCCACCGAGAACGTGAGTGCGAAAGACAGCGCGCGTAGGAAGGAAAAGAGGAAGGGGGTGTGGTCAATCTACTCGGTATGACCAGAACTTGGTCTGAGTGGGACCCATCATGGTGCGTGAGCGACTCGGAGGGCAGTGGCCAGGGCGCTGTTTCGGGCTCGAATGACGGATCCTGTCAGCGTGCTCGTGCAAGTTTGTGCATGTAATATTAGCTCCGTTACCACCGAATTCTCACACCATACGAATCACGTTGGTGGTCTCCTTGTCTATGCTTGTATCCTGTGAAATGCTGTCGAGCGCGAGCTCCGAGTTTCCGAGTCCTTTGATGAAGCTAATAGAGAGCCTCGGCTGTGACTCAAGTCACTTGCCCAGCTATATGGGAATAGTGACCTTCTGGCGTACCGTCATAAGTATGAATCTGGTGCAAAGCACACCCACCTTCACGAGGGTCCGTGGACAAGTCATCTGATAACTTGAAGGCTCGGCGACCACCAATATGATAATACATCGCTATTCAATACCCGTAAAAGATCAGTGGTCTCAGGCTTTCTATTTCTATTTCTCTGGCTGCGGCCATAGCCTTCCATCTACTCACAGTAAATGATTCATCAAAATCGGTGCATATGCTGTGTGTATAAAGCCAATCTGCGAAGAACTCCATCTTCCAGGAATCTCAGAGGGTGCGTTCAGGATACCATCCCGACAATAATGAGGTGTGCTACTTCTGACTTCCAGTGTGCCATTTGACTTAGTACACAGTGTTTAGTGCTCTTCTGTGAGTCAGCTATTCGTGGATATCCCTCGCAAATCTAATTTTGCTGGTTACGACAGTAACTTCAATGGACCTTTCGTACATGCTCACTTTCTCGTCCACATCAGTTCACTGCTCACAGTGTATAGGTCATCGGATACACGCTATGCTTTGGTTTAATGGGAGCTCTTTGTGTCCAAGCATGTGCGCGCCCTCTTAGGTCTGTGCGTGTGTGATCCACTGACTATTTTCTAGATATCTATTATACTAGATTCACAGATGACCGAAAAGCCATCAAGACTTTAGGTGACTTTTGTAGCGGTCGTGTCCACGAGGCTGCAGCTGATTATATTCGTAGTAACCGGCATCCTTCTCCTGGAAACATCGATGACTGTCTTCGTATTTTATGCCTTTTGGGAATGCTCGACCAGCGACTTTGGAATGATTTATCCGCTCTCCCTTTACCGGGTCACCTGGTCATTCCTGGCTTTAGCACCCATCGCTGGACTTGGTAAGCAATAGAATAGCTCAGATCATTCAGCAGCTAACCAAAAGAAGTGACTACTCTGACTCATGGCTTCTATTGTTGGAGAATAGCAACCCTCCGGAACTCCCACCTCCTCTCAGTTCCAATTATGATGGTAATATGATTCAATGAATCAGAAGTATCTTGAGGGTACTTAATGTGTATCTCTTTAGCTCTCCTTGCTCCAACTTGTCAGCATCATAGTTTTTGAGTTTACTGTAAGTCTTACTCTGCAACTACAACTATCTAGCTAGATGTTTCCACAGGATGGCCTTTTCCCTGTAACCTCCTTCAATCCCCCTTTTGTCTCCCCATGGCTGGTGGTGAGTGCACAGCTTATTGTTTCGGGCTATCTAGAACCCAGACATCTGGCAGACCTGGCTCGGAAGTAGTATTGTGTGTGATTTGGCAATTACAATTTGCATGATACTAAGTGTGCGTCTGCTTGTGCTCACTTTCTGGACTCATCGCTGATGTCGCACAGCTGGGTCCCTCTGAGTCTCGCTTCAGAAGCACCAAGTCCACCCTAGTCAAGTTAACGAGGCTGACCATAGAGACTGGCCTTGTGACGACTATAGCTGCAGTCATAGAGCTTATCCTTGGACTTGTTTATATGGAAGAGTTTTATCATATCGCGTTGTAAGTCTTCGCGAAAGCACTGAGGGTGTCCTCACTGATACTTTGCTAGATTTTATGCCATGTCGAAACTGTGCGTTGTCATAGCTTCCGATCATTGTCATAAGTTCTGAGAGAGATACAGCTATGCAAACTGTCTGCTAGCAACTTTGAACTTCCGGCTTGTTCTCAGAAGTCAATACGATCCAAACCTGACTGTCATTGCCTGGGATGACATGACATTGAATACACAGTCAAGGCAACTAGGTTCCCAGTCGACGGATGCCGTGCAAATCCTGGCCCGGGAAGAATTTGACATGGACACGGTTATGGATCTGGACGAGCATCACGTTCTGGTCGGTCATTGATTCATGTGGGTTCGTGTATACTGGGCCGAGAAAGAATCATTCTGTTGAGGATCAGAGCATCGGAAATGGAAATCCGTTGATTCATTCTTGCAGAAGCGCTGAAGAAGATGTACAAAGTTCCTGATCAATAGGCCAGCACAGGTGTAATACCAATGCTACCAGAAACATGTATCCGAGTGTATGTGCAGTCCTCGAAAACTGCGGTGGTCGCAAAATTGGGTAACTACTAAACTCGTACAGAACAACTGATTTTGGCGGTTGCTTAGCAGTATCGTTCAGTTCTAGAGCTGCCTTCGGAATTTGCGAAGTTGCGGCACGCTCAGTGATAGTATGATCAAGATGAAGGCTTAGGTGGTGTCGATGGTGTCACGAAGAGGTGCTCGGGCCCTTCAGGCCTTCGACGATTCTTACACTGGCTCCGTTCCTAAACGATGCACCAGGACGCTCGCGCTCCTTCAGTTATTCGAGCGCAACCGACGGGCACCTTTAATTGTTGTTAAGATGTAATGCCTGATGCTGCCGTTGGCATAGAAGGTACTGTAGCCTCGATAAGCGTTCGGGAGGAGTTTCCCCCGTTGGAATTCGTATGCATGACCCGCGAAGGTGCCAGTGGTGTGTGTAAACTTGAAGCAAACTGGAAGAGGAAAGTGGACAACACAGGCCGCCGTCTTCATAAAGTGTCATCATACTTATGTTTCGAGTCTGTACGCGAGATGGTACGAATCGTTTCTGACAATTTCCATACGCACGAGGGGAAAGATTGACACTCGGAAGAGTGTACATGTGGATGACAGCGATGGAGCGCAGCCTTTCTGTTCGACGAGTCGAGTATACTTCGAGAACCCACAAAGGGTAGAGCAAGACTCCGAGTCCCCTGCGTCGAGCTCTCAGTCGGAAGTTCTTTCACCTGCGCGGCAGAGACAGGTTTCGGTTTCGAAAGAGCTTGCTCGCGGATCTACGCCACGAGTCGCGATAAACTCTAAGACGCCCCGTGTACGTGGTGTCGAAGCGCCGAGCGTTGCCTCGGAATTCACGGCCAAAGAGATGATATATCCAAGTTCGTGGAATCAGACGGTCTTGGAGAACGTAAGGACAAAAGGTGGTGTAGAGATTCGTTTTCCATCCTGAAGCAGTGTATGTACTACGGGTGCCCAGTACTCAGGACCCGCGATGCCCGTGGGAAGTCTTGCTCACTCGGGGCCCCTGAGGGATGCCCGGAGGGAAATATGTTATTACACCGAATTCCGACGTCTAAGGGTGTAATAACATTGCTCTCCGGGCATCCCTGGCCCGGCCGAGTGAGTGACTGTAACCCAACAAAAACCCTTTAAGGTTAGGTTTCATGTAAGTCAAACCAAGACTTCCCCGTGACTCGCGGGCGTCGTTTTCAAGAGTTCCCACGATTAGTGGGTCGCAAACCGTCGAAATGAACGCTTAACAAGCGAGTTGATGGAGCGTCACACAATGACAACGGCCCCGTCAGTATGGTCAGGGTGACCGTCCTGTGGCGAAGAAATGCTACGTCTCACACTGTAGGTATATTTCTGTCGTATGGTTATCAATGGAATCACCCGAAAATCTTGCTCAGATATTGAGCTGAAAGAGAGCTGATAATCGGTGGCAACGCCACTATAATATGCCCATTGAGGTAAGTTCCCACACAGACTAACTAAACGGGGGTCCTGGTGCCATGTCACAAGTTCATTCTGAAGTCGATTGGCTCGCTTTTGAATCTGCTGATCGGCGCCCTACTACCTCCTGTGATTGGCAGGTTTCCTTGCCCATTCTTCATGTCTCAATTGAGGTCGTCACATCAGCCGCTTCCGATTTCCATAGGGATCCAGAAGGTTGATCAGAGTCATGCCAACATTGGCAGTGACACACTGCTAACCGTTTTCGGCTCGTCCAACTACATTTTCCCTTGGCTAGTGGTGAGTCTGCAGCTTGTTGTTTTGCACCATCTCAGACATTTGGCATTAGGAGCAGTGTAAGTAGTATGCGATTTGACAATCACGATCCGCATGATACTCGGCATACGTTTGCTTGTACTCTTTTTTTCTCTGCCCAGCATCGGTGATAAGTTACCTAGCGTGGGGTCCTTGTTTACAGGTGAAACTTTGTTGCAACCGTGCCTCATTCTTTGCTGCGGTGGAGATAAGATACGATTGGGCCTTGGCTCGTACGGACGAAGAACGAAGCACGGCCCGATGAAAGCCCCAAATTGGTTCATGCCGGAGGGGTTGCCTAGGGCATTACATGTGGGTCCAGTTGAGTGGTAGTATAATATCCTTCTGTCTGACTACTATGCTGACTGTATTATCGCTGTGCCCCTTCAGGTTCAATGATTAGTACCTCACTTCCGTTATCGGAGCCTCGTCACAGTTATTACTGTAATGTGTCAACCGGCTGTTCGTGTTACCGTAATGTCAGTCAGGCAGGAGCCTGGCAGTGGCGCTCAAAGTATCCATATTTAAAGCCACTCTCATGATTGGCATTAATGCTAAGTTTTCTACCAGTTCCCCTGTGCATCCTTGCATCCATCTGCCGAGACTTTTCAGCCAGTGAGAGCACTCATAGGATACTAGTGTCCGGTAGTGCTCCAGTATACGGGACCTGTGAATCAGAAGAACGCGGCCTCGGAGATTGAACGGTCTTGTGGAGCAGTTCTTGATGCGAATCAAAAGATTGATTATTCCAATTACACAGCCCTTCACTAACTGAAATCAGGCCCGTGCACATAAAGCCAATCTGCGAAGGCCCAACTCACTGAACTCCCATTCGGGAACTTGATACTAACAATGAGGTGCGTGAGCTCTGGGCACGCTAGTGCAACTTTCCGTTTAACCCATGACCATTCAGTTCGACCCCCTCGTTCAACGCGGTCGCAGTGTGAGTCAGCTAACCATCACATCCTTTAAATTCTAAATTCCCGCCTCCACTAGCAACGGACCCTTTGTATGTGCCTACTACATGTTTTGTTATATGCATTAGTTCTGACACTCCATGATACGTAGGTCATTGGATACACACTCTGCTTCGCATTTATGGGAGCCGTCGCTGTCCAAGCCTGTGTGTCCTACCATATCTCTGCATACATTATTGACTCACTTTTTTTTCAGATATTTATCTTACCAGATTCGCGGATGACCGGATAGTCATCAAGATACTAGGTGATTATTGTGGCTCTTCGCCATGAGGCTGCAGCTGATTACCCCCCAGTAATAGTTGTTCTACTACTGGAAATATTGATGACTGCATTCGTTTTTTCTGGGTTTTGGGCATCAGCAACCCTCCAAAATTCTTCTACCATTGTGCCAGCCACGGTGGTCTCCTCGTTCATGGCTTTAGCACCCATTACCGGACTTGGTGAGCAACAGATCAACTCAAGTAGTTCAGCGGTTGATTGAGAGAAGTGACTACATTGACTCATGGCTTTTATTGTTGGAGAATATCAATCCTTCAAAGGTTCCGCCTGACTATACTTCCGATCATGATGGTAATACATAGGATTTATTGAATGGGGAAAACTGGAGGATAACAAGTGTGAATTTCTTTAGGTCTCCCTACTTCAACTCGCCAGCATCACCTATCTTGCAGTTACCGTAAGTCAAGCTCACTCGGCAAACACCATTATCTAGCTAGAACTTTTCCACAGGACGACCTTCTCCCTTCAGTCAAGAGTTTAACCATGACTCATTCATCCCACACGCTCTCCCCATGGCTGGTGGTGAGTACACAGCTTATTGTTATGGACTATCTAGAACCTAGACATCTGGCAGACCTGGCTCGGAAGTAGTGTTGTGTGTGATGTGGCGATTACAGTCTGCATGATACTAAGTGTGCGTCTGCTTGTGCTCCCTTTTCCGGACTCATCACCCATGCCGCACAGCTCCGTCCTTCCAAATCTTTCTTCGCAAGCAACAAGTCCACCCTGGTCAAGTTAACGAGGTTGACCATAGAGACCGGTCTTCTGACGACTGTAGCCGCACTCATAGAATTGATTCTCGGAACCGTTTATTATGAATACCTCTGTCATGTCGCTGTGTAAGTCTCCCTGAAAGTGTGGACAGCATCCTCACTGATACTCGGTCAGGTTTTATGTCATGTCGAAACTGTGGGCTATCACCATTGTCGACCATTGTCATCAGTGCTAAAAGACATATAGCTATGCAAACTCTCTACTGGCATCTTTGAACTTCCGACTCGTTCTCAGAAGCCAATCCGATCCAGACCTGACGGCCATCGTCTGGGACAACCTGACGTCACACACGCCATCAAGACAACTGGGTTCGCAATCGACACATACTGCGCAATTTCTACCCCAGGTAGACATTGACATGGCTGTTGATCTGAACGAGGTGTGTTCCTGCGTCAAGATCCGGTCGTTCTACGATTCATGTGGGTTCATACAGATCGGAGCGGAAAAGACTAGTTGTGTCGAGGATCGGAGATGGGCCATATAAACTCATTCTCACAGAAGCGCCGAAATAATTTATGAAGACGTATGAACTTGACAGGTCGAGACGGGTGTAAATTAGGGTGAGGTCAGTGCGATTTAAAGAAAATCTGTATCCAGGTGTATGCGCAGCACAGCTGATTCTTCTGTGGTTGCTGGTGTCATTCAGTTCCGGAGCTTGTGAAATGGGTTGCCAGGAGGACTCGTGATCTGCGGCAATCTCTTTCGTATGTCTATTCCTTCACCTTGTATTTCGTCTCATTTTTGCCATTGTCACCACATCGAAAGAGCAACTTTCATGAACGTTTACTTAAACTGCACGGGTACTAAGTCAACAACGCTGTCTCGGAATTCGCGGAAGTTTCGTAATGCTCAGTAATACCCTGGTCGTGATCGAAAGCTGGGTACTGTCGGCGATATTCAGAATCGAGATGAGGTCCTTCAGGTCTCAATCCTTCCACTGGCTGTGTTCCCCGACAATGCAAAAGGATGCTTGCGTTCCTTCAGTTCTTCGAGAAAACCTCAGCGGTGACGAGTATGTCTAGCTATCAATATATGATGCCTGATGTCGCCGGTGGCCCCCTTGATAAGCATTGCGGGGGGTTTTCCTCGAGAGGAATCATGGTCGACTCAGGCCAGTCGCTCTCTTCTTATCCTACCATCAGAGTTGTGTCTTGGATAATTCCCATTGCACACACGGTGGTACGAATTCGTTTCCGACTCGTGATCTCTGCATGCAAGACTCAGAAGCTAGACGTGCGGAGAAGTGCGTGGACGACAACGAAATGCTGCCCCTCTATTCGACGACACGAGTGTGCTTCGGGAGGGCCTGCTGATGGTGGAGAAGTATTTGCTTGCATCGAGCTTTTGGGGTCGGAGGTCCGAAGTTCATCTGCACCAGAGGCAGAGATAAGTTTTCGGTGGCGTCGTATCGATCTACACCGTGAGTGGTAGCACGAAGTACTAATTAACTCTGAAGCGTCGTTAGCGTACATAGCGTCGAAGCAACATGGTGGCTCATCACGACTTTTTGCGTCTGGGATTCTGTGCTCCCCTGTGCTCATCCGTCGCACTATTAGATTTTCTGTACTCCATATATAGATGACGCTTCTGATCGACCCGAAATGGTCTCGATGTGGTGCATACATCTCCTGGTGCAACTGTGGCCGACTTTTCTAGACTTTGTTTTGATTCGTCCTCTGCTGCGACGCGGTGGGTATGTGGTCTCGATATGTTACTTTGAGTCATTGCTGGGGGGTATGGATGGCCCGGGTATGCCACTTGTCTTGCTTTCGTACTGTTTGTGCTGACGGGCCTCTTCTTCAGCTAACATCGCCGTTTCGACTCGTCTCAGGTTGCGGCGTGCGTCGCTTGTTGCGCCACTCGTTCCACCTTGTCCTTTGTCTTATTCGACACCATTCAAGCTCAAGCTACAACCTCTATGACGCTCCTGTTGCCCTCGATGTCTCCAGGTGCTTCCTGCACCTCACTGTGCTCTCGTGGCCCGATTTGGACTGGATGTGTTCGTTTCGTCGACGAGCTCCTTCTGTATCACCTTCAAGGCATTTTGGATAACTCTCGTGGTTTCCCACCACATGTGTCACTGATCAACTCGCTGCGCGTGTCTGCACAGTTTGTGCGCTCGACTGTCGTGCTCTCTCGTTTCATCGTGGGATCGATTGAATGAACTGGGATCTGGTAGAGAAAATTATGGGGATGCTTCAGGTATGTTGTCTTCATCCATTGAGGGACGCTGCCAATTGCTTCCTTTCACTAGCATCTTCGAATGTATGTCCACCCCTACATTCCTATCCCCCCTCTTGATCGCGTCTCCGCATTCTCTCCCTTGAGCTTTATGTTTCAGCGCGTTCCTATGACCTTTCCATCTGTCTCTGTATCTCCAAGTTCGTGTGCGACACTTTCGTTTCGTTCGGCGTTCGGCTCGCTCCTGGGCCCACAAATAAAGGCCCGGCCTGAGGTTTAACAAGGCCCAGGCCCTGTCAGACCCGGCACAAGCCAGGGCTTTCTCGGCAGGTCAGGCCCATAACACCATCAGTACTCACACCGCTGAGAAGCAGAAGTGTTATGGTGACTCAATTGACTGTTCCACCCGGACGCGAAAAGCTAGGTCGCTCCGATTGGGCGCGAGATGGTCTAGGCTATCGTGCCTGGCCGATATAGGACCGCCTTACGAGCTAAGTTACACGCATTTACAATGCAGAGGTGTTCTCCTTTCCATTTTTGCCAACTCTTCAACGTTCACTTGTACCTGGTGTACCAGCGATGACCGGCTATCATGATCTCCGAGTCCGTTTGAGCTTGTAGTACGGTTGTCTTCAATCCTCACGCAAGGTACGAGTGTCCCCCGACTCTCACGCAGCAAGGTACAAGTGCCTTTCCCCCCTCGTGCAGAAATGTATAAAATGTCGATGATGCACGCCTCAGTGAACATCACCCTCGTTCCGCACCATTTTCATCATCATGTCCTCCTCGCGCAAGTTTGCACAGCAGAAACATGTTACCCTTGCAGCCAATTTCAATAAGACTTTACCCTTGCCCGCGTCCGCAGAGTATACAAGTCGGTCGTTTGTAACCGAGCAGAGGACGAGGACCATATCCGAGTATGGTACCAGACCTATCACCCCGACGGTTGTGGAACCCCGCTCTGCGATTCAAAAGGAAGAGTGGCTCGAAGCCGCTCGCAGGAGCACTGAACACTTTAAAAGACACGGCTCTCCAGTCCCTCTGGTTTGGGTATGCCTATATTCACTTCATGTGATCTGAGTCGAACCCATGTTTGATACCAATATTCAGGTATTGATCGAGGGCAACGAAATTCCAAACAATGCCGTGCCTTTCGGGGAAGATCGCAATGGATGCACCATGTACATCGCCCGTGCTCTTTTGGAGGGCAGTCTTCGTGAGTAGTTGGTGACTACTACACTATGCGGTCGGTGAACTCAAGACCTCGATCGGCAGACCTCGGTAAAGCGGGTCCCCAGTTCGCTGGAGCCGTAATTGGATTTGCCGGTAAAGAGCACATAGTATGCACCTCTTGTGTACATCGAAGAACTCGAGCTGACTTTGACTTTGACTACAGATCTCCCACTATGAAGTACTTGTTTGCGCTTCACAGCTTCGCTGGGGCCTCCCTGCTGCAGAACCCGAGGGCGTTTTTGCGCAGGGTACAGTCGTCCTTGCTCAGCAGCGCACAACAAGAGCGTCGTACAAGTCAAAACTTCGTAGTACCGAGGTGGACCAGCTCAACACAACCCTCGTCGAGGCTGATATCCCGCGATACATCCCCGACGCCGTTAATATCCCGTCAGACAGAGAGGCTGGTCTTAGACGATTGGCGTGCGTAACCCTCTAATAGTCCATTTTCGTTCTGTTGACCCATCACAGTGAGATCAAGACTGTCATCGTCATCGACGATTCGATGTCTGTAAGTAGATTCTATGGCAGTTTGAAACGATCTGTTGATTTTGTACTAGATGCAGGAGGGTAACCTCTGGGAGCAAGCCCGGGAGGCTCTTGCTGGCATTGTGGACATTGCCAACCAATACGAATCAAAAGGCACTGATATTCACTTTATGCATGGCGATGACTATGCGCCAAACATGCAGGTAATTATCTCCCCTCGCTCGATGAGGACATTGATTGAAATAATCTTCATGTAGTCGAGGGCAGAGGTAGTTGCCTTGTTCAACCGAATCATGCCCGAAGGCACGTGTCGGTTATATATATACAGCAATGTGATTCTAACCCACTGTCTAGGCGAAGACACCCCGACTGGCGCGAAGCTAGGCCAGATCATTAACCATTACCTACCTCTTGTCGAGCGTGAGGGCTCTACTCATGAACCGATCGCTGTCGTGGTAATCACTGATGGTCTTCCAAGTAAGCTGCGGTTTCATACGTGCCTGATAGTACTTGCTCAATATTTACCCCGTACGTGTGTAGCCGACCAAGCTGACCTCGAGAGTGTTATCGTTAATGCGGCGCATCGTCTTGACCGTCAGCGCGCAAGGCACGACATGTTCGGGATTCAATTCGTGCAAATCGGCACAGACCTAGCTGCTTCCGAACTGCTGCACACACTCGATGACCACCTCAAGGACCGTTACAAGATCAGGGTATCTCGCTCCGTTTGTTGCATGTATGCGATGATCGCTTAACCCTTTGACAGGATATTGTTGACAGCACTCCATACGACCCTGCGTACGGTACATTTGACACTGAGTACATGCTGAAGATCCTTCTTGGGGGTCTCAACAAGGATCTAGACCACGCAGGCCCCAACAGTGGACAAACCTCGCTATTGTCCCCTCTGGGCTCTTCAGCACGTCTGTATGAGAGATCGCCGCGCGGTCTGACCGCCAGGCTGGCCCCCAGTAGTCCTCGTCTTGCAACCCTGTCGCCCATGCCCGGCTACTGAACTGCAGTGAAACACGGTCTTGTTCTCTTGGATTGGTTTTGGTTGTACACCCTTTGTTTCTAGTGTATTTTTTACCACGCCTGTAGAAGCTGTCATACAAGTGCTCTCAATTACGGTCCCCTCTGCTGTGTCGATGGTTAGGAATGACAAGATCTTGTTGTATTGGTTGGGTGTGAGCTCGTGCTGTTCCCTCAAATGTAATAGGGGGTGAGAAGGTGTATCCTTCCGTGTATGAGCCTCGGCTCTGGGATGGCGCGTATAAACATCGTCCATTCTCATGTCAGTGTGTTGGAGACCTTTACAGCGATCCTCGTCTCTTGTTGAACGACACAGGTCTTGGACTGGACATTGTTGAGCCGACAAACATCAAATTTCTGTTATTGAAATGTTCGGCTTACGTTGGACAGGAGACTCACGCATGAATATTCGTGATCCAGAATGACTGTCTCTGAGCTAGAGTAATGGAGATGATGATAGAGACGGTCCTTTGACAATTACCGAAATTGGGTCCCAAGAGAATGGG
>JBBPRH010000095.1:0-64579 GCA_038092915.1 Boletus pseudopeckii
GAACGTCGAGCTGATGGCGCATGGTAAATGGTACTGTAGAAGAAACGCACACGTCTTGGATCGGTGCAAATAAGCATGGATCAAATAACAAATGATGGTTGAGAGTTCGATGCAAAGATTGTTCTTTCGTGCAATGCTGAATGCGAGGTCGGTGCGGCGAGAACGTAGTACAACGTAGAGTCAAAAGTAGGATATTTGCGTATTTCGATCGTCGTAAAGAATGCGATTGTGAAAATGCTTGATCGAATATGGTGGGCGCCATTATGGCGAAGCTTGCAAGATCGATGCAGGAGATGGATCAGCCCAAGGTAGTCGTAAATTCATGTATGCTTTCCAATGGGGGGCAGGATCCACGGCGTTCGGACGACAGATTTGAAGTTGCAAAAGATGCCATGAACCAAGATGGTTGATGCCGGAATCGAAGGCCATGAGTAGCTCAGTACCCATAGTAGGCACGCTTGTACGGTCGTCAGTCACAACAATAACAAGGGTAAACCAGGTGATTGTGACGAACCATCCTGTCGCTGCGTGAACAGTCAGACCGAAGCGCAGACACTCGAAAAAGAGACATACAAAAGCCAAATAACCTTCGATCCTGTCTTGCATCCACGGAGTGTCACGATATGACCCCTAATACACTCGTAGAGCATCGTACGTTGGTCCTTGTCGGCCTGGAGCACATGGAATGACTGTTTGCGGTCTCAGAAATGCCAAACGACTTACCTGGGGCAGCACATTCGCGATCAGTTGGCTACCTGTGACGGACAAGGCAAGGTCGACAATCATGGCACGACGGCCACTGGAAGCCGACTCATCAGCGGGGCGGTCAAGGGGTCGGCTATCACTGACCCTTTCGCCGGCTCACACATCCTCTTCACGATCCTCGCGAGCGTTTCCGGGCCTGTCTCCTTAAACGCCTTGGTGACGGACTTGAATCCCTGCTCATTGGTTGCATAGTCGAGCAAGTCAGCGACCAAGTGATCAATACACATCTGACGGTGTTTAGACGACCCATGTTCCAAGACTAACATGCATTCGTCAGCGCTCCGTATGTGGTTAGCCGTTGCCACGTACTGTGTTGAATGCAGTACGATCCCCATTGGTTTTTAGCGATTTCGCCGAAGACAACGGATCCCTGATTCAACAGTTCGTCGATGATGCCATCTTTGGCAGATTCCTCGAGATTCTCAAACGCGTGCTGCGGATAACTCAATAACAGCCACGCAACCATGTGAATGATGAGCGTCACCTGAACAACGAGGGACCCGGTCTCGTGACATGCAAGCGAGGCCCATTTACCCTTGAGTGATTTGTTGACGCTTGCGGGTGACACCCTGAGCTCATACGCAAGCTTCGAAGCGGGAAATGACAACTCACTAAGCGAAGATCGGTGGCGCAGGGGGGGTCCAACTCAGCTCCATGATCTGGGTGTCATTCGTCACAACTCGGAGCTAGGCGCTAGCGACGGCGATGTACCTTGGACCAAACATGAGACGCATGCTTGTTCACCAACGTCAGAGCCGGATCCCCGAGAAGAAGCTCCGACACGATCAGCAATCTAATGTCTTCTTCACAATCAAGGGCTTTTTGGAGGACGTGACATCCATAACAATTAGTCGCAAGTTCGACCACTCGGCCTCTGTGCGAGTTTTTCCATCAGCACGTGAGAGGCAACGGAAAACGGGGACCGAACAAACCTCATACAACCCACGATCTTGCGCCGCTCTTCGGCAGTCGCAGCAGCCTCTAGACATCTCTGGACAGCCCAGTTCCCAAATCTATGTGAGTCCCATCAAGTCAGAAATGTCTGTATATCGCAACAAGTGGTGATAATGAAGAGTACCGATGAGACATCATCTCAAAGCCCCGCGCGCATATGGCATCGATGATCTTATGCCGCTCTTCCAGGTCCGCGACTTTGAGCTTCTGCTGCAAAAAAATCGACGCCTGCTGATCCGAGGACTTGATGATACGCGCCACGAAAACATGATAAGGCGGAGACGAGGAGGGGTGAAGGAGCGATAAGAAATTGATGGGCTGCGTGAACGACAGAATACATGACTATTACTCAATTAATTGAAGATACTCGTACCTCGTGGGAGTGCGCTCCCGCGGTCCCTTGACGTGTAAACGCGTTTTGAGAAGGAGACAACCTCAAAGGGTCCTCGCCTGGTGGACCAACCGAAAAATCACTCATGGACTTTTCCTCCGCCCTGCGCCACTCTGGTAGCTGCTGCTGGTGACGCCAGGTGGTAGACGAGACACTGGGCAGGTCTGGTCGGCGGGGGAAAGCGCTGTCGTACAGAGGCTGAATGCCAAGCGCTGGAGAGGTGTTCTCTAAATATTGATCAAAGAATGGAAAGCCACCCGAAGGCAGCGCACACGAAACCGTAGGTTCCAAGAGACGCGACTGAGGAATATTAACAGCAGATAAAAAGTCGCGCGCATTAAGGGGAGAACCGGGGTCGAACAAGAGAGAGGACGGCGATACGTTGGAAGGTACGGACGGTGTTTCGTACGGGGGAGTGACCTTCAGGTCAAACGAGGTCTTTGCGGGCGACAAATCTGTCGGTGTTAAAAGTGCAGATGTCGTCGAACTCGGGGAGACATCGGGAGAGTCTGACAAATTCACGGTCTCGCTATTCAAGGCCCGAGCGGGCGGCTGAGCACACGGCGCGGGGGAGTTGAGATTGAGCGCGCGCAAGAGCTGCTCGATGTGCTGTACGACCAAAAGGGTGAGTATATGCGCCGAAAAAACCGGGAAATCAACCGTACATCGTCGTCATACTCGGGACTCTGTCTTTTCCTGCCGTCTCCGATGGCACCGATGTCCCTTTTGCGAGGTGGGCCGACGAGACCGACCGGGCCAAAGACGTCTTCGCTCCCAAAGACCGGATGGAAGCCTCGGAGACCCCTTTGCAGACGAAAGGCCGCTTTTTCTGTATCACGCGAAAACGGATCCATGGCGTTTGGCCAAGTGGAATCCAACTGCTGAGGCTGCGGGGCCCAAATCGAGGCAGCCGTGGTCCTCGATCGCGGAGGACTGTAATCATCGGCAAAGGGACGGAAAGACTGCGCACTCGGGGTGGGCTGCATGTTGGCTGGGAGGGAGAAAGGAGAGGATGGTACGTGGGGCAGAGAAAGAGGGAAACCGCGACCGACGAGTCTTTTATATGGATGTTCGAGTGCGCTGACGACTCGTTCCGATGTGACGATCCCCAGCACAGACAGTCACATTCCTTTTTAGGGGAAGATTTGACCTAATTTGGAAGGCTTCTTTGCACCCTCCAACCCGCCGTGTCCATGCATGACAGGCCCTTGTGTTCGATGGGCTGCCACCAGTTCGACTATCAGATACCCACCAGCTTATCACGCCCTTTGGTGGGATCCCGCGTGACTTTGATGCATTCGCTGCGCTTGGGCCGGGGCGATGCTGAATGCCAACCATCGACTCGTCACAAATATCACAAATGGAGCCTAGGATCCGCGGTAGAGATCAAACGAGCCACAAAAGAGGAGAAAACACCCACCGAGCGAGCCCGATATATAGTGTGCATGCCATCCTCGCGACACCTGCTTTGCAACCTCAACGAGACTAGCACGCAACAAGTTGCATGTTCGTTAACCTCAAAAGGGTGAACGCAAAGAATTTTTTTCGTGCAGTGTTTCGATGGCGTTCATTCTGCATCAACGCCGTATAACACAGTATGAACCGGAAATTTCGCAAAGTCTCATGAAACGCAAAAGGGACTATACCTAGGGTAAGATGAAGATGACGCTATCACTGGACGAACCTGAAAGTCTTGGCGATAGGACAAAACGAGGATGCGGGGTTGTGGGTTCTCGAGAGACAGCATCTCGCGCTCCAGATGGGCTCGACATACCCCAGGAGTTCACCCCAGGACGGGTCCGATACGCGCGGGAATCGTGACGAAAAGAGGATTTGAGCTGGGACACAACTTCGCAATCGGGCATAGCGGACGGCGATCAGCTGTCTGTACCTTCTTCGCGTTTCATACTCACACAAGGGGGTGGCGTATAGAATGGTCGGAGTCCAGGCGTCTACTTACTGGGACTGCATTCCCACCAACCGGGACGCCAATCATATCATGAACTTGAGTACGTCAATACGGGTATCGGTGGAGAAGGGAGACGATGCACTCGCGGAAATGAACGACCTATGTGATCAAGGGTACGCGAGAGAAGATTCGATTGGGACGAGTGCTGGCTAACTAATGGCACGGTGGACACAAAGCAATGTGACCGGTCCATTCCACGAAACGGATATTGACTCACAGAAGGGCACTGCGCCTGGAAACTGTTACGGATAGGAAGTGCGAGAGGCAGCGAGGGTATCGCCCCTGAGGTTCTTAACCCAGGGTAGCCGGACCGAGGAATCTGTGCTGATAGCGAGCAAAACAAGGGATGGTTGTGAGGCATTCAGCCGACGCTCAATGATGAGCGACGTAGAGACTGATCTGGAGAACTGCGGAGTGCGAGATTTATCCCATGGAAGAAAAGTTATGTGAATGTACCATAGCTGTGAATAGAAGACGCCAGTGGTACGACATAAGGGTATCTCAAGGCAATGCAGAGTGGGCACAGATATGGACTAGAGGACGCACCGCTCGTATATGGACTAAGTCAAGGTTATGATTGAATGGGATTGTCAGACTACGCACGGAGCGAATTTGGAAAGAGTTCTGTGGCGGAAGGGGAGGGGACGTCCCACACGAAAAAAGCAACGCCGATCTTCAGGCCGTCGAGCGCACCGGCGATAAGACTAAGCAGGCTCCGTCTCCGTGACAAAGCATGTGCTTACATCATCGGAGGGACGAGATCTTGGCCGATCTTTTTGTCCAAAAGGAGAAACCGGCGGGGCCGGTGAAAGGGGGGGGGGGGTGAATTCCACGGGGTATGTAAGCGGACGGAGATTTGAAACGGCGTTTATGATGGGACAGCCCGAGAAGGCAGGCGCTAGTTACGTTGTGTCCGTCGCCATCCAGGCGGGGGAGGAGTGGACGAGCGGTGATCTAGGTTCATCTTCGGGAGCGGCCCAGGATCTACCGTAACCCTCGCTCGGCGGTGATCATTCGTATATCAAAGTTGTCTCCTCCTCCCACTCTAATACCCTTTCCCTTCCCACCATGTCCTCCCCCATATCCCGTCTCCCCGTAGAAATCCTCGAAAAGATCGTCCTCGACCTACACCATGACCCAACAACTCCTCCCTTTGCCATACGCCCCCTCCTCTTGACCTCGAAGCACTTTTACCTCTCCCTCGGCTACAGGTACAATAACCACCTCTACGCCCGCATATTTCGTCTCTCCTTCGATCACTCTGCCCCCGCTCGCCGTCTCGGCGACATAAACGCACTCGGCCTCTCCGTACAGCTGCGCGCCAACTATGACGCACTCAAGTGCATCCGCCGCGCCAACATCCATGCAGACAACGTCCTCCAGACATTCTGGACCTGCTTCTCGATGATGATGGAAAACGACGGCAAGAACCGCTGCCAGCTCGACGCCGTTGGCCTTCCAGACTTTGTCGACCGCTTCGTCCGCGAACGCCTCTACGAAAACTCCGTCGACGGTTGGCCAGCCGAGAACGAGCTCAACGCCCTGGCTGTCTGGTTACTCTGGCTCACCACTACCGAAGGTGCGTTTACGTTTCTCCTGTCTTTTCGCCATCCGACGTTTCCGCCTGGCAGATCGTCTCAGAGCCGAAACGCCCGCGCAACGTGCCCAGATGACCAGACTCATATTGCCATATGTCCTCATGCCCGTCCGCGTAAGTTTGTATCCACCACACCCTCCTTTTCTTACTTCACTGCTGTCTAGTATGCCGCATACCTCGCTCCACACGTCCACTACGCCCTTCCCCTCCCACGCAACCTTCCTCAGCTCCCCCACTCGTTCCTCACCGTACACGGTCCCTACCCACAGTACCGCAATGGCTTTTCGCGCATCATGCCCCTCTACCAGGTCAACAGCATGCAACTTGCCGTTCCCATGGCCTCCGTGGCAGCAAAACTCATCTACTTTTCACATCGCGAAGTCTTTCCTATCGGCGTTCCTCCCCACCTCCCGAGAACGCGCCACCACGCAATCCAGCTTGGCCTCACCATGGTCGGCCCCACCCAAGAAGACGTCCAGGAGCTCAACGAGCACAAAATCGCAAAGTTCGTCCCCGATTCCACTTGGGAGTGGTGGACCGAGATCAAGGACTACGACAAGCTCCGTCCAGCGGCCCTCTCCAAGCTCGCTCCGAGTGCTCGATGGGACGACGACTGGAACCGCCTCGCTGACTGCAACTCCGTATTTACTCCCGTCTCCCTCAAACGCATGCACTACACGCCAGGTCTCCTCACCGGCCTTTGGCAGGGCCGGATGCTGGTGCGTAGCATCGACGCCGTCCATCCTTCCCGTGTAATCTCACGATTTGTATTTCCTAGTACCCTGATGATAGCCTCTATGCGACCATTCTTCAAACACCTCAAATGCCCACATCCTTCAACGAGCAGTCCATTGGTCTCACTGCCGCACCCGTTTTCATGCGTCTTCGCGAATACCATTGCATGGATGTCGCACCAAATCAGCCCGTCACCTCAGGCGGCATCCAAAACGCATGGTTCCACAGCTCGGCGCGATTCCAGGAGGTTACGGTGCGTATCCCAGCTGCATGACGAGATGACGTTTGGCTGAGTGCACCACCATGTGTCATCTAGCACGGCCTTGCTATCACGTGTCAGGAGAGGACCTCATTTTATGACGAGTACGTTGTTGGGGGGCCTGACTTACACGATGAGAGCAAGTGTCGTGGGTGCGAATACCGTGGGACGTCCGAGATGATCTTTCGAGAGGATGATGTGCGCTATCTTGGCGTGCTCGACGAAGTCTTGACAGACGAGGGAATGGAGGACGTCGAGGACGACGAAGACGAAGGCATGGACGACGATCCGAGCGATGCGGATGCGGAAATGGCATCGGGCGATGGGAACGAGCTCGTGATCACGCGGAAATGCGATGGTATTCTCGATATCGTCCTCGTTGGCGAGGTGCGTTCTTCCTCGATTTTTCCGCCTCTTACGTGCTCGTTCTTACTCGCCATAATCTCACCACCAGACGGACCTTCGGCACGGTCAAGCTTGGCATCATTACAGGTTCTATGGTCGCGTCCGCGAATGGGATGGACTCATTGCGCTCATTCGTGTTCCTGTGAGTTCTCGTTCTGTTCCCCGTTCCCGTTTCAAAGCGAAGCGAAGCGGAACGGGAAAGGGGGTCGTGTTCCCAAGCACGTTCATGTCTGACCTCGGTCCGTCTTAGAGCCACCCTGCAGGCGGCGCAGCGCTTGGTGTTTGGATCTTCACTGGCTACGTTGTGGGGGGCCAAAACTTCGTCGGGAACTGGCGGACGACAACGCACCCCGGCGAGCCGGTGACGTTCGAATCTGCGTTTGCCATGTCCAAGCGTGAATGATATGCGCGCCAACCTCGCGGTCCCTGCCAACCACACCACACACATGATACGCTTTTTTGGATTGGGTTTGCATTTTTGCTCCATGGACGACGCCCCCTTTTCATCTTGTGTTTTTGATCTGTACCTTACATACATAATACATACCCAAGCCGTGGTGATCACCAGCATCATTCATCACGCCCAGTAGCATGTACACATCTACCGTAGATCTCCGTCCACTGGCATCTTCGTCTTTCATGCACTTTTTTCGTGTTGCATCTGGCTCATCATCGTGCCATCGTGTCATTTTTTTCTCCTCATATGCTTTCTCTCATTTCATAGCAACATTCGCCATTGCTCCGTTTCCATCATCTCATTTTTTTCTTGCATGATATGTGTTATCCCTGCCCTAATTGCGATTCGGTTTTTTTTGGTCTATCTCTTGTCTTGTTGCATTCACATCACCCTCTGCATACATACTTAATACGACCTTAGTCTAAGTTCAGCTTACGTTGTGGTCCTCATGCTTGCACACCTTACCTGTAACCCGTTTTTACACACGGATATACTTTGCCTTGGATCTCGCATCGTATGGCTCTCGTCCAGAGTTGGCCTCGTTGGGCGGCTGACAAGCGTACACTTCGAGTTCGCCGTCTCCCCGATAACCGCCCCCGCGCCCCCTTGCATGTGACGCCAAAAGTTTATTATAGTTGGACAAGCGGAAATCCGTTCTCTCTCATTTAGTGGAAACCGTGTGTCGTCCGAGTTTTCCTCTTCCTTCTCTTTCTGGAATGACAGCGGGGATCAATTTCGAGCGTGTCGCACAGCGCACACAGGACACGGGGTTCCGAGTCTTTTTCGACGCTCCTTTTTTTCTCAGGCGGGTTCTGACCTCGAACGAGTGCATGATCATATCGATGAAAAAGATGGGGGGCGTGTTTTTTTTTTTTTTTTTTTTTTGGCCTATACAGTACTGTAATGATCCTACCCGATGTCAACACTGCCTCCGACGACCCGGACACGACTCGGGCATCGTCGGTCGTCAAGATTATCGCCGGAAAACTCTTCGATCCGTATACGTTGACGTTGTTGGAGAACCAGACGATCTGGGTGAGTACGGCGACGGGACGCGTGCTCGACGTGTCGGGGATGGGAATGGGACTCGACGCCGATGAGGTGATTGACTTGAGTGGGTTGACCGTCTTGCCTGGCTTCGTCGATGCGCACGTTCATCGTGAGTCGCGTCTTTCTCTTTTTTTCGTAACCCCCCAGCGCATGACGGCCAGTTTTCCTCCACCCATACTCGGAGACGCCGTGGGGAGACCAACTGACCAAGGAATCCCTCGCCGAACGTACCATCCGAGCGACGGTGCATGCAAAACGGACGCTCTTGGCTGGGTTCACGACCGTGCGGTTGGTTGTCTTTCCTTTTTTTTTTTTTTTTTTTTTGCGTTTAGCCCCACACTGCCATCACGTACGGTCCATTTCGCCACCTCCTTTCTGGCTCGCTTATCCGTATCACGGCTCTATGTTCACCCCTCTTTTCCAACTTGGGTTCGCCCCACCTCCCCTGTCCCGCTTACACGCTCGCATATGTAGTGACTTGGGAACAGAAGGCGCAGCCGACGCAGACGTCGCCCTCCGCAAATGTCTCTCCAGCACGCTCGCTCACACGAACGCGCCTCTCATCCCCGGCCCGAGGTATTTTTGTGCCTCCCGAGCGATCGTACCCACCGGCAGCTACGGTACGTATCCACCCCTCCCCATCTTCGGCCCTATCAACACTTGTCCCCGTGTTCCATTCCTATACGACACTCGTTCCCCCCTCCCAATTCATATCCGTCCGTGGCTTCTTTTTCCCCACTCGTGTGTCGTATGCAACCCCCCTCCCCCCCACTTCGTTCCCCTTTATTTCCACCTTATCATCGCAAAGTCCGCTGATGGGCTGAGTCGAAATCCGGTTGTTGATATGGATAAGGCCATGGATAACGCGCGTGATGCGCTGATCGGTTACATTATGCAGGGCCAAAAGGCACTATCCATGTCAACAGAGAAGGCGTCGACGGGATCACAGGCGCCGAAGTGGCCGACGGACGTGACGACTGTATCAAGGCCGTCCGACGACAGATTGGTGCGGGTGCGGATTGGATCAAGGTACGTGTCTGTGTATGCGCGTGTATGCGTGTGTATGCTGGCGTTGACAAGCGGTCCTTCGTTTATTCGTGGCGTTGCACTTGTGTGCGCTATATTCATCCACGGGGGCTTCGTTCATTCGTGCGTGCACGGTTGGGACTTCGTTTTGATACACGTTCCCCTCCCCCGTTCGCCGGGGGATGTCTGTTGAATGATAATGGTGGCGGTCTGATCATGGGTCGTGGGTTGTGTCGGAATAGATTTATGCAGGTCAGTGAATGATGGTTTTTTTTTTCTCCCCTTGGCGGCATCCTGTCGTCCTCGTTGTCGACGCCTTGTTGCTAGTTGGGGTCTAGACCAACGTTCATTTCCGCTCGCATTTGTTTTTTTTTTCCCTGCCGGCTTCTCTCGGGATTGATGAAAAATTCATTTACATGTAGATTACCGCGTTCGATCAAGGATGGGAGGTGTCTCCGCGGAGACGGGACGCGCGTCGATGAACACGTTCAATGAGGAGGAGTTGAGGGCGTTGGTGGAGAGCGCACACATGTATGGAGTCAAGGTGGCAGCGCATGCGACGAACGGGGAGACGATCGCACAACTGTTGACGTTGGGCGTGGATTCGATCGAGCATGGCTACGACATTCTCACTCTGTCGTCTACGGACGCGGATACAGCTACGGCTACCGACACCGACGACACGCGCCGAGTGCTCCGTGCGCTCGCGCGGTCCAAAACTAAATGGGTGCCCACGCTCGCGGCGTACTACACCCTCTCCCAAGGATCGGGCGACACGGGACCGTGGGTGCGTGCTGCCGCAGCGTTCAAAGCGGCGCTCAGGGAAGGTATGGAGAATATCGCGTGCGGCGGGGACACGGGGGTATTCGCGCATGGTGCGAACGCGCTCGAGATGGTGTTGATGGTACGTTTGGGCGCGGATTGGCGGAGGGTGTTGAGGTGGGGTACGCTTGGGGGGTGGGAGTGTGTGCGGTCGATGGGGTGGGAGGGGCGGCGGGGGGCGGCGAGGATGGCGCGGGCGGAAGCGGAGGGGAAGGTGGGAAATGCGAGGGACGGGGACGGGGACAATGAGGTCCCGTTTGGAGCGATTCGCCGGGGGTTTGCTGCGGATGTGATTGCGACGTGTGGGGATGTTGCGGGGGATTTCGAAGGCGCGGTGTCCGCGGAGTGTATCCGGTTTGTGATGAAAGGGGGGCGGGTGTACAAGCGTGATGGGAGGGCGGTGGAGTAAGATCGGGTTGGTCGTGTTCGTTGCGTTGTGTCGAGATGGGCCAAGGGGGGGACATGACGATGGGAGGTGGACCGAGTACGAGGGAAGGGAATGGCGATTGACCGGCGTCGCGTGCAAATTGATAGGGGGCAACTTGGCGTACTTGGCGTGCTGCGTTTCTTGTCCAACTGGTCGCGGGTGAACTTAAGACGCATGCATGCCGTGTCTGCGCAGTCGTGTCTAAACTCTCTTTGTTTTTATTTTATTTTATATTTTTATTCATTTGATGGCGTTACGTTTCGAATCTTGAGTTTTGATACTACTTCACATATCCTCGCTGCCTTGAGCTCAGGGTTGGTCGCGCATGTCCGTGATGGACATGTTCACCCCGCCGAGTTGAACGACGATACTTGCCTAATGCGTCGGTCAGGGCGATGTAACTATGCGCGGGAATGGATTAGTCATTGACTGTACAGCCATTCCTTTTTTCGTCCGGTTTTGCACGTCTTTTTTTTCGTTGCTTTCACCATGAGGGTCTACGCCAATTCACCTTGCCCGGAAGTCCTGAATACTCCAACATGTCCAACATCGCATCGATAAACACGACGAAACCCCACCAACAAGTCAGGGCCCTTTGTTCTTCCTACACAAAGGGCTCGTTACGTTCGTGGAATATAAAACCAGACCGCGTCGGCGCGCTGCTCGGTATCGTTTTGATGCTGAGCAGGTTCCATGGTGTCGGCGCGCGTCGTTATGATTTTTTTCGTTTAGGTCTCTAATGAGTAGAGGTCGGTGGGGTTGTGATCTGCCGAACTCGTAGTTGTGGGACAGACATTTTTTTTATTTTACATTTTTGTGTTTGGAATGCTGGATAGTATTGTGAATGAATGAGAAATGTGGATTTGAACCACCGAGTCGAACGTTGGTCGAGGACGTTGTTGGCGTGGAAGGCGGAGATGACGTTGCCCAAGGTTAGACGGGCACTCGCGCTCATCGTCAAACCAAAGCCGGCGAGTACACTTTCTTTCGCCTCCCCATCTCTCGTCCCGACAGTCGGCGGGGAGGGGCACAACAAGACAGATCCAAACTCACGCTTCTTGGCAGTCGTTCGAAATCCCGACGTCACCACCAGACCCACTCTACAAATTTCCTCACGAATACAGTGCGTTTTGCCCCGGCGCGTCACAACTGGCGGACTGATGCGGTTTTTTTTTTTTTGGTGAACAGGTTTTTATGCGGCGCTCGCTGGGGCGCCGGGGTATACGCCTTGGGCTCGGGCGGTTGGGGTGAGCGAGCGTGGTGAGACGCAGACGTACAGGACACCCAAGGTACGTAGGATCCCCCTCCCTCGCGTGCGGTCGATGTCGATGATGGTATACGTCCTTTTTCACCACGCAGACGTCCTTGTCTCTGGGTTTCGACGACAATCTCACTCCGACCCCAAGCTTCCGTCGTTCAAAGGCGACGCCGACCTCGATCCAAAGCCAAAGTCAAAGTCAAAGTCGGCGCTACCTCCAAGTCCCATCGCCCACGCCATTGTCGGAATCTGATGTGAGCATTCGTGACCAGTACTCGCTCTTGTTTACAGACTTCCGCGGTTGCGCCTCCCCCCTTGATGAAGGAGCTAGGGCCGTCGTTCCGAGCAACCTCGTCCCCTCGGACTCGCCTCGGACGCTTGACAGAAGAGTTATATGTTTGCCAATCTCGTATGATGTTTGGATGAGATTGCTCAACTGTTGCCCGACAGATTTCTCGACGTGTGAGGGACATGGACGATCCAGACGCGTTGCGTATATGTCATGCCGATGGTCACGCACGCACTCGGACGCCATTGGCGGGTGTTTTTCTTCTTCTTCTTTCTCTTCATGAAATTAACTTCCAACCCTGACGGGAACGTTGTGCACAGGTCGATTCCCTTTGTAGCACTCAACCTGGTTCTTTCGACGCGTGCGATGATTCTCCGCGATCAGATGGCACTGTTTACTTTGATGCCTTGGACACGCTCAGCCTTTCGCATTCATGTTCCATAATGGATGCTGACACCGAGGTAGACTGTTCTTACCCTGAGTTCGTCACCGCCTCGTGCTTTCATATCGTGTGTCCATTATCAACAGGTCGCTGGAAATGGTCCGTCGGAGTGCATGTTGATATCCTTTTTCGTTGCTATTCATTTCGTTTTTGGTGACCTTGCCACCTGACCATGTTCTCAATACAGTACATCTTTGCTTCCAAGACAGGCACCGGGCGAACACGGTCAGGACCGCGCAAGTGCAAGCTCAAGGTTCAATCTACCGTCCTTTCGGGTCGAGGGTCCATCTCCAGACGAGAGCGATAGCACACGCAGTCATGCCATGGCGCATTCTCCGGTGCGTTTCTCGTATAAGCAATCCTATTCGAATTCCGACCTCGACGGAGATGTGTCTCCGCTGTGTCATTCCCCGTTGGCGGAGAAGAGGTGCCGAGACCGAGCGAGGGAGAGGCGCGGGGTGATTCTAAACAGAGTTGGTACGCGTGGGGGGTCACACGTTTGTGCCGCTGACGGGACGTTGTCTCATGGTCGGGCGCCATCCCTCGTTGGCGGTCGCATCAGCGATGTTGATTGGGCAAGTGGACACTCGACAAGGAGGACACGGGTGGACGTTGACAAGGCAGAGAAGCAAACGGAGGAAGATCCGGCCGACGTACCTCGAGAGGGAAGTCAACATCAACGTATCGCATCGGATACCGAGGACCGGGGATTCAGACAGTCTGGATGTCCGAGTCATCTAGGTGTTTGGGGTAAACTGGGTCGGGTTTGTCGGGAGAGGGTATGCAAGAAATTTTTTTCGTGGCGTGGTCGCGTTGTTGGCGTTGGATGTGGGGGTGCACTTGGAGATGTAGATGGTCCGGAATCAGAATCGGAACCAGGACCTGGGCCTGGTGCTGAACTGGGTGGTGTTGCTGGTGTTGCTGGTCGAACGGCAGCGCCACAGGTCGGCGCCACCGGGCCAGGAGCAGCGCTTGCTAAGACGACGGCGATGGAGAGGACGACTGATGCGAGGATCATGCCGGAACTGGGCCGTGGGAGGCGACTCTCAAAGTGGACGCGACCTCGTCCGACGAGCGCGATTGCTCTGCTTACAGGACCGACGTCGACGTCGACACCAAAGCAGAAACGAACGTCTGGCCGTCTTGTCAAACGACGACCAAGGAGCGAATACGATGGCAGGTGACGTAGTTTGCGCCTGACCCAGTTGGGCGTCGTTGGGCGAAACGTGACACCATTCAAACACTCGAACCCGAGGCGCTGGTACCTCGTCGATTCCATCGTGCGGGCCGTAGAGTCTCGATCCCTTCGATTGGGCCCCACCAAGCCGTGCCGTGGTTCCATTCCTGTTCTCTTTTTTTTCATTTTTCATTTTCCATTTTCATTTCCATCGTCGTATCGTTGATTCAATGGTCCCGTTTTCCTCCCAAGCTGTGCGCTTTATCGCATGAATGGTAATTGTGTGTATCGAGGTTTAATCACCGAGACTTGTTGGCTTTTTTCATGTTACGCCCGAGTGCCGATGGATACCTGTTTTGACCAAATCCGTCTTATTGAACGTGGGCTTTTTTTTTAAAAAAAATCTTCCCAATGTTTTATTGAAAATGCAGCGTGTTTGGTATTTACTGTACGTTAACGCGTGGGGTCGAGAATACAAGGTTTTATCTGCATCGTCGGATATAGACAGATCCCCCCAAACGACTGGCGCATCCCGAATACTAGAACTGCTTTTCCAACGGATCGATCACAGTGCCCATCTAGAGAAAGTAATCAGTCAGCGCCAGACCACCGGAACCCAGTCACAAAAAGAAAAAGAAAAGGCGACAGCAAAGCCACCGGGACCCCAGATCCCAATCAATCCAACGCACCTTTTTGACCACACGTGGCAACGTCCCTCGTTGGAATCCCACACGCGTGTTCCACTCGCTCCCCACCGGGACCTCCATCCGTCGCTCGAACTGGGCATGACTCGTATACGGATACGGCAACTCGCGCACGAGGTATTTCGCCGCTTTCTTGTCCCGCTTTTCCGAGATGATCAGGTGGGGTTTCGTATGGTCTGCGCGGGCGGTCGGGGTGATGCCCGGGACGGATTTGATCAGGTGGGGTTTGGGGGGTAGCTTTTTGGTACCGGTGCCGCCCCAGGTGCCCTGTGCGACGTGAGACGATGGGGCGGGGGGGAGGGGGGAGACGTACCCAGCCTGGGAGGGTGGTGTCCACCTCGTGCGGCGCATCCGCTTCTGTTTCTTGTCGTTTGGCTTCTTCAAATGTCTAGTCGTCGCCATACATTGCGTGTGAGTACTCTCGGATGAAGAGTGAGGGTTGTCGCGTACCTGTACCACGTTGTCGCCCGCAAAGGCGAGCGCGACCAGGTCGCGTTGTTGGAATGCCCGAACGCCCTTGCGATTCTTCTCATTCCGTCCTTTCGCCGCGCGTTCCTGTTCCTCGACTTCGCTCGGGACGTCCGAATTATCATCGCCCTCGTCTGGCGCAGTGCCGGTTGTACCAGCAGACGTCTCTGTAACGCATTCTCTGGCTTTAGCTTTCCCTTTGTTTTTGGTACCCGACGTGCTCGGCACGGGGTGTTCGGGAATCGTGAGTACGTCGTTCGCGTCGATTTCGAGCACCGCGTCGTCCCTTGCGCGTTCCCTCTCGTCCTCGCGTTTCGCAGTCTGTTTTTTGAGCTTGTTTGAAGACTTTGTCAGCGCGTCAGCGGTCTTGTGCACGCGCACTTCGTTTCGCTTCCGAGAGGGTCCGGAAGACGATGATGGAGGTACAAGCCAAGGGTTGGGAATCGATGTGGAGGTAGGCGTAGGCGTGGATATGGATATGCTTGGAGAGAGCGTCGGTTCGGGGGCGGGTAGGTCCTGCAGAAGAAGGTCAGAGGATTGCAGGGTGACACTGGATGTATCCGAGGCCAAGGAACCCAGCGGCTTGAGAGCGCCAAGTATCGTTCCAGGTCGGAACGAGAGTCGTCCACCGGTGCGTTGTACCATGGTCGCGTCCTTTGCAAGGGGAGCTGTGGGGGACTCGGTCCCGTCGTCGTCTTCTTCCCCGTCGATCCTGAACCCCATTTCCTTTTGAAGTTCCTCGGCTTGAGCGTCCGCTTCTCGAGACTGTCTCGTAGCGGCATCGCGCATGAACTTCATGCTGAACACGCTCTTGCTCTCAACGCCCGGGGGGAGATCATCCTCGTCCTCTGCACGCAACGCAGCCAGCTCATCGAAAGCGCCGCGCTTGATCTCTTCTTCGTCCTGTTCCTCCTCATCGCTCTCTGTGTCCTCGCTTCCTTCATCGTCGCTGTTTTCCCCACGTATCCGCCGCCGCAGCTTCTCACCGCGTTCGAGCATCTCACCGATGGCTTGCCGCTGATCCTGATCGAGCCCTTCGCGGCCTTTCATCCCCCTGGCCCACTTGCCCGTATTCTTGTGTCGGAGCGTCGCGCGTTCCCTCGCTCGCTGCACCTCCGCCTTCAACCGCTCCTTGTCATTTTCCTCATCCCCATCCCCGTCCCCGTCCGCACCCTCACCCGCACCATCCAGCCGTTCACGCTGCTTCTTCCGTATCCGTCGGTACGTCTTGCTTTTGATCTTGGCGATCCGTTTCGCTTTTTTATCCGCCCGAAACGCCAGCTCGCGCATCATTCGAAGTTCGGCGCGACGCGTGGCAACTTCTTCCACGCTGAGATGGGCCATTTTGAGTGCTTCTGTGTGCGCGATGTCTTCGTCACGTAGCTGTGCCGATTTGAGGAGCTTGTCGACGGCAGACTCGAGCTCGTTGGAAGGCTAGACAGGCAAGGTTGTGGGAGTGTGAGTGTGACGACCATGTTTTTCTTTGGAATAGAAATGGCTTACTGTGAATTTGGCCGCGAGTTCGAGGTTGGAGACACGACTCGGTTTCTCGGCTTGCAGGGGAAAGCTGAGGTGTTCTGCCTAAGATGGGGGGTCAGATAGATGCTCGTCCGTGGCTTCAGTCCTGAATTGGTGTCAACGTACCTCTTTGATACGTTTCATTGTGGCCGACCATTTGTCCACCTCTTCTTTCGTTTGTTCGTATGCAGCTTCTCGGTCGAGACGTTCTTGTGCTCGCTGAGGGAGCGGCGCAGAGAGTGTTTTCGTTTTCGAGCTGGACGATGTGAGAGGTTTCGTCGATTTCTTGAGGGCAGCGAGGGCAGCGGAGGAAGACGCGAGTGGAGCGAGAAGGTCGTCCAGCTTGAGAGCACTCGAGCCTGTACAGAGATCAGAATAACAGACGCATAGCATCGATGTATGTATGTACCTCGAACCCCAAATTCGCTCTCCTCCCCAGCTTCGGTGCGGTCGGTGATACGTCGACGTTTTTTGGGACCGGATTCTGCAACCTCGTCTGGTCTGCGTTTGTGGGGTGCTGCGGGGTCGAGATTTGAGAGGAAGGTTTCAAGGTCGGCGAGCGCTTCGGGTGAGGGATCCTCAGAGTCGGAAGCAGATATGCGTACATCGTCATCCTCGTCGACTGCGCTGTCTCCGTCATCATCATCATCATCATCATCATCATCATCATCCTCTTGCTCCTCGTCTTTGGCTTCATCCCCGACTTCGTCCCCACTCATACCTACATTTGCGTCTACAGCCGCTGTCCACTCCTCTTCGTCCGCCACCGTCGCAGCCTTTGTCTGTACGTTTTTCAGCTTCTTGTTGACCTTTGGACGCGGGTCCTCGTCGTTCTCCACATCTGCACGTCCGTCGAAGACATCGAGGACATCAAAGAACTCGCCTGCACTTTCCTCGTCCATCTCCTCATCCTCATCCTCATCTGCGTCGTCGTTTTCCGAAACTGAACGAGAATCCTCCGACTGGGCATCAGAGTCTTCGTTGAGATCAACCTCCTTCACGACATGTCGTTTCCTGTCCGAAGCCTTATTTCTGCGCGTAGCGCCGGTTTGAGCACCCTAAACGAGACCGTCAACGATGAACAAGGCGAGATAAAAGGTTGTACACACCCTGCGCACGAACCCCGAGCCTGCGAACGCGTCCCTATCGCCCTCCTCAAACGCATCCTCACTATCGATATCCTCATCGTCCTCACTGTCCACTCGCCCGTCCCCGTCCTCGTCCTCATCATCTCGCATTAGCCTCGCACGTAGCTTCTCCATCGCTTCTTGACCCAACCCACTGAGGTCCATCTCATTGTCTGAGCCATATCGTCGTCCTTCGGTTTCGTGACGGTCCAGAGAGAGCGCCACTTTTGCGCGACGGACCTTGGATGGGGCATATTCGTATACGTCGTCGATGGCACGCGGTTTGCCTTTGTCTTGGGAGTGGGCTTTCCGGTGTGCTCTAGCTGGGTGTTTTTTTGAGAACGAATGGACCTTGGACGGTCCTTTTGATGATTTGATGTCTCTGGCCATTGATGGGGGGCCGGAATTGAAGCTTAAAATGTGGCCAATACGGCGTCTTCACAACTGTTCAGGAAGAAAATGATGTGGCTCAGTACATACTACATGATCGATTCCAGATATAGAAGGTAGTATTAATCCAGTGTAGAGAGGATGCATAGTCGAATTGAAACGATACACAATATAGATCTACAGACGAAGAACTCCTGGGTCCCTGTTCTATACCCCTTCTGCACCACGGACATCCCCTGCATCCAGTTCAAGAGGGTCAGCAGCCCTTAACGCTTCCTCCTCATCTCTCGATGTCCAGTGATGTGAAGCCGAGTTTAGGTTTCCAAAACTTCTCCGGGTATTCCAAGCGGCGGTGACATAATCGACCAAAGCACGGAGGAACTCTGAGCAGACATCCCAGATCTCACGCACGTGTACAATGGTGAACTTGGGCAACTGGTCGAAACCTCTCAGACGGAGTACGAAGCGGTTATAAATGGTACTGATGACGATAAATCCCATCAGGAGAATCATAGTTCTAGTTTGAACATCATAAGCAAAAAAGCAAGGCAGGATGGGGATCAAACATACGAGATGGTCAAGAAGACGAGCACGCCTCCGAGGAAGCCACGTTCCCCAGTCGGACATGCATACTGTTAAGGACGTTAACCACAGGGATATCAAGGGAATAGAGTGTCTCACATGTGTCCGCCATTCAAATTCGTAGTGGCAAGCCCTATCTTCTTCCGAGGGCCACTGACCGAGAAGAACAGGTTTCCCTATCACGATGATACATTAGCCAGACATGGATTCAAAACACGGATATCGAACCTGCGGAATAAACAGACGTGTCACATATGAAGAGGATGGTAGAACTGCCTCGCTCGTCGTCCATTCCACACAGGGATCCCTGTGACTGGCGGAGCAACAAACCGCCGTCCTTCGTCTCCAGTGTCGTATTCACGAGCCTGATCAGTCAAACGTTCACTTCTAGTACACTGTGCACGAGTCTCCAGAACTGTAACAGGCTTACCCAATGGCAAAGTCCCCATGATCCCTTCTCACTAGCCCAGCAATGTCGACTTGGCTCTCGTCGAGCCCGGTGTTCCAAGGATCGGTGTTGACTCCTCCACATATATTGAGGTATACCGTGTGTCCGCCATCAGTCTGAAATTGATAGTCTTTGCTGAAACACGCTAAGCGAGCGCAATGCGATGCTTCTGATGCTAGACACACCTGGCTTTGAGAGGGCTCAGATCATAGTAATTATTAGCACTGTCGTGAACCGTGCAGGGCTGCTCGGCGGCGAGGACTGCGCCAGACAGGAAAAGCAAAAGCCCGAGCTTCCACGAACACGGCATAATGACGGGACCAGCGCGGGTATGTAGTGGTGTGAGGGCAATTTGAGTCGACAGTCGACCCCCCGGTGGGAGGTCTCCCGCTCCTGTCACCGCCACAGCCGACTTACGCCGCTTCGTCGACATAGACAACAACTGCGTCCTCGACGACGACCACGACGATGGCCAGCGCATTGCTACGACGGCAGGTTTTCCTACCAAAGCAGACTATTTTTCGCTCTTTATCCACGTCACCAGCGCGATGGAAGCCTGAGGTCCAGTCAACAAATTCGACCGGAGCGAGGAATCCTTTTGACACCCACACCGTCGAGGACTTGCACGGCATGTCTGCGACGGAGATACTGGCAGAAACTGGCACGCGTGCGGATGCAAAGCTAAGACATTTTACTGGTGCGTTTTTGTGACATTTCGCTCTTTTGTTGATGTGAACGCAGGTGCATATAGTCAACTTTGGGTGAGTGTTCATTGCTCTCTGGAGAATGGGTTGTTCAGACTGCACCACAGTCCTCAACACCCCGCCGCTCACGGTGTGCTCCGTATGATATTGGAACTCAACGGAGAGGAGATTCTCCGGGCTGACCCTGTGCGTTCCCGTGAATGACGAACTACACGCCCGTCTTATACTCAATTGCAGCATGTCGGTCTCCTTCACCGTGGTACGGAAAAACTCATCGAATACAAAACCTACACCCAAGCGCTCCCTTACTTTGATCGCCTCGACTACGTCTCCATGAGTTCGTGTCGTTCACACTGATGACATTGCAGCCAAGAGTTGATTGATTCTCTCCAGTGACCAACGAGCTCTGCTACACGCTTGCCGTAGAGAAACTTCTCAACATCGAGGTACCCGAACGTGCTAAATGGATTCGGACCATGTTTGGTGAAATCACTCGTATTCTCAGTCGTACGTAGTGTCCTTCTGTCTCGAGTATCGGTGGTGAGATATCTGCTTAGACTTGATGGCGGTCCTCTCACACGCGATGGATGTTGGCGCTCTCACACCTTTCCTTTGGGGTTTCGAGGAACGTGAAAAACTCATGGAGTTCTACGAGCGCGTCTCCGGTGCTCGTCTCCACGCCGCTTACGTTCGTCCAGGTGGTGTCGCCTTTGACCTTCCCCATGGCCTCCTCGAAGACATTCACAAATGGGCAACCCAATTCAGCTCACGTGTGGACGAGATTGAGGAAGTCGTGACTGGTAACAGGGTATGGAAAGAACGTACCATCGGCATCGGTGTCGTGACTGCCAAGGAGGCGCTGGATTACAGCTTCACCGGTGTCATGTTGCGCGGAAGCGGTATCCCTTGGGATCTCAGGAAGATACAACCGTACGACAAGTATGACGAGGTATGTTGATGGCACTGCACGCCAACTTATGCTCTATTCTTACATTACCTGTTGCCCCGTTCCAGGTCGAGTTTGACGTTCCTGTAGGCAAAAACGGTGACTGCTACGACCGGTATCTTTGCAGAGTTCAAGAATTCCGTGAGAGCTTGCGCATTATTCAGCAAGTGCGTGTCTCTACTGCTCCCATCCACTTCAGTTTCTGGACAAACAACATAATATTGTAGTGCTTGAACAAAATGCCCACTGGTGTTGTCAAAGTAGACGACAACAAACTCGTTCCTCCTGCTCGTGCTTCCATGAAGGAGAGCATGGAGGCCCTCATCCACCACTTCAAAGTATGTTCCATCTGTTCTTTCAATACCTGCCACTGACATACAGCTGCGATAGCTCTTCAGTGAAGGTTTCTCTGTACCTCCAGGTGAGACCTACAGCGCTATCGAAGCACCCAAGGGCGAGATGGCAGTCTACCTCGTATCGTGCGTATTTTCCTTCCATCTTCCAGTCATGTGTAAGACTGAGACCGACACCTTGGACAACTCAGGGACGGCACAAACCGTCCCTACAGATGTAAAATCCGTGCCCCCGGGTTTGCCCACTTGGCAGGCGCGGACTTCATGATGAGACGTGAGTCGTGCTTGGTATCCTGTCATTGCAACCAGGAAAGCTGACGAAATCTTCTTTCTCTTTTTCTCGCAGACGTAAGCATACGTAGACTAACTCCCCGAATACCTGACTGATCGCCATCACTTTCTTTTTAGCACATGCTGGCAGACGCTGTGACCATCATTGGTACGATGGATCTCGTGTTTGGGTGAGTGTTGGTTTCTGTGTGTCTGGCGATGTGCACTCATATGGTGCCCCCAACTCCAGTGAGGTAGATCGGTAGAGCTGCATGTACACATTTTGTTGATTTTTATATCTCTAAATACACTGACACTCCATCGCCATGTGTATCCCTTGGCCTCGTCCTATCCGACAATCGCAGACGACGGTGTTCGGCATGGGGTCTTGCAAGACAAAACATCTATCATCGAGGCATCTCTTGACGCCTTTGCTCTACAGCACGGCCGCTCAGATTACCTAGAATGACAATCTACTTGGGCCATTGAGATCGCCCTCGTCACGCTCGGCCCAGCCCGCCAGCCCATCAAGGTTTATTACCTCGTGCAAACCAGGTATTCCGTTTCTGCGACCTGGAGGACATTTTTTAAAAAGCATTCGACGATCGGGACACTAGAAGTGTCTCGCAGCGAATGGCTGGAGCTTGGGACTTCCCTGCGAGAAGGTTACGAACAGTGGCGTGCAATGACTTCAGGACTATTAACCAACATATGAAGGAACAAGAAGCGACATGTCCATCCCAACGAACGTGCAAGTTGTACAGTGCCAATGAGTTACGGCGGCAATTACGGCGTGGGGCGAGACTGATCGAACGGTAAACGATTCAGAAGTGGGAGAAAAGAAAAAGCTTTGGATTGCAGGCTGCTGACCGTGGTGGGATACAAGGGCACATGCCGTTCGCAGAAATGCCTATACGTGTCATTCCTTCACCGTGCTCGATCGAGGAACTCTTTGAGCCGGTCAGCATCACTAAATATCGTCGGTAGGGATGGTGCAAAGGAAATATCCATCTCGTGCACGGCGCGATCGGCTACTCCCTAGACAGTGGTACACAACCAACATTGAATCGACGTCCCTGGCAAGCTCCTTGCGCATATACTTACAGATCTAGCTAGAACCCCTCTCGTAGTAATACGGTGATCACTAGATATCATGTCGGGGCTTGTTTGCCAGTGACTAACTTGAGAATGACGACACATCTGATTGGCAGGGCATGGGTCCACGCTGAAAGCTCTCACATCCAGTCACACCAGACCAGCCATTCAGACAAACATATTTTACATTTCAATGCACGATCAGATAAGTTATATCAAACCCGGACTTTCCTTTCTGCACTCCCATTCATTTCGGAACCTGACGAGGAAAATCCAAATGAAGTTCAATACGTATGATCCACGCGTGATGGCGATTTACCGTTCGGCGCACGGCATCTAGAGTATCGCAATCTTGGTTGGAGTGCCGTAGTCCAGCGCGTGCAAGGCATTCCTCTGCATGATGTTCAGGTCCGCATCTCCAGGTTGACGGTACGAAGAACAGGAAGGGCGAGGGTCCGCGGAGGCTTGGTTAATGATGAAGCGCTCCAGAAATACGGAAGGCGCATTCGGGGGAAGTGGTCTTACGACGGTCTAGTGAACCAAAAGATATCGCCTAAGACCAGACAGACATCGAGTAGTCAGCGTAAAAGTATGCAAGTCTCGCGGAATGCACATGGAGTAGATGGAAGTAAAAGAGGCTATACAATCTCATCAGCTCAGTAGTGATGAAAGACAAGTCCGAGTCCTCGCCGTACCTCGACAGGATGAATGAGCGTATGAAGCAACGACGAAAGGAATGTTAGGACGGAGAAACGAGGGTGCAATGTGTTCGAGAGCTACCAACGGGGATATAAAGTACTCCGTGGCACCTGTTTCCATGAAGTCGCTGATCATCGAAACAGAATATGAGTGTACATGTCTGAACTCTCATATCGACGAGGACCTTCTTCGTATAACTGACCAGAGTTAGCCATGTCAAGGATAAGTGGATACGAGCAGAAAGCTAGGACGATGAACAGACCATCGAAACAGCCACGTGACAAAGCGAGAGCATTGTGCGGAAGTAACATCACCTTCGAGCCGAGGAATGGGACCAAATCAACTGAAGAGTTAGATTACTCCTTGACACAGGCACTCTGGATGGTCAACTGGGGGCCATTTGTGAATTCACAACTGTCGTGTCGTTACGTTAAATCTGGATATCCCACACAATCCGATATGTACTCAGTTAGGCTTGATGGTACCATTGATCATGTATATTACGCCATTTCCCCCCTACGACGACGTTAGTTTGCTAGCCAAGCTGCAGACGGCTTCTTACCTCTTTCATCTCAATGATGTGTACATCATCTTCAAGGGTCACCATTGACCAAACGGGCGAGTTCTTCGTGCGAGAGACCGGCGTAAACCTGACCGACTTGCCGTCCAACAAGGTATTATACGTCACCGGGGCATCGGACAACGAGATACGGAACTGGAATCGCATGAGTAAGTGCGGACATACTTCACATGCTGGGGCTCACAGGAATGATATGTGCCGCAATCCAACGCTCGACGTTGCGCCTCGACTGCTGGTCGTATTGCTTCTCCGACATGCCGACTTCTGGCTCAGCAGAGGCAGGTCCTCGATGTCTATAATCGCCATGCAGATCATCCGGCATTCGCAAGGTTAATGTTGCCGCGTGTGCGAACATGACGAGGAACATGCGTACGGTTTCCGCGTGAGAGCCATAACAGCCTCGTTCGTCGGGACGAGCAACGTCCACTGGTTGTCGATAACACTGAATTCCTTCGAGAACTCCGTCTCTCGCGCGTAAGAAAAGTAGATGCTTGCCGACGATTCAATGGTGAGCAAGTCCGCCAGGCTAGGCTTCGTGGTCGTCGCCGGGGTGAACACCGAGTCCTGGGGAGATTCTTGTGCCATGGCTAGCGGTGATAATATTTCCTGGTCCCCGAAGGACGCTGATACGAAGAGCGGGAAGGCAAGAGCAAGGAGATGGGATGCTCGCATGGCTAGTGGTTATGTAACGACCCTGCTCGAGCTCTGAGCTGGCCGGGACTGCCTCGGTAGTTGCCGAACCACCTGAATCCTGATCAAGCTCAGGGTGGTTTGGAGCAAGCTTAACCATGCGAACGCCTTGCTGATCGTTCCAAGTCCACAGGAATTGACGTCTATGGACAACGTGCACTAGTCCATATTGTGCCCTTGCTTACCCGCGCGATCTGGTGGTGCTCATCCCAGCTGGAATGCCCGTGGAGGGTGGGGGAGACAAGCAGGATCGGTTGTTGTACCATGCCGTCGGGTGGGCGTCCCGCAACGTTGCGTGGACGGATGATGATCTCCCGCTGTCTCCCGTCTCCCGTTCCCTTCTCCCGCTGGTCCACCTTCGTGTGTACTGACGCGATTCATACATCGTGGTCGTGTGTGTTGCTTCGTCCATGTGGATGATAGAACATAGAGAACGTAGGGTGGCGCTGTCGTCATTTGCTTGGGAACAGCACATGGGTACAAATTGCTGTAGGCGACTTCATCAGTGTCCCATCTTCCATTGACTGGGCTCATCACGATCACTCTCTTCGCAGGAGTTTGATAATTTGGCCCTTCCGATTCAGATCTATGAGCAGGTACCTATCGACGGCTCGCCTCATTAGACGATCTGGTCATCAGACTAGGTACGAATTGCTGTGAGCGACTTCGTCGGTCTTCAATTTTCCACTGAGTCATTGGATTCTCTCTACCCAGACACTGGGAGACTTGATCTTCCCTATTCGAATCGGTGAGCAGCGTACCCCACAAGTCGATCGACAAAACACCTGGTGGTGATATTTGCGTCCCTCAGTAAGGTCGTCACTATCATCATTTTCATCTGCTTCATCTCGGCTTATTTTAATGGGTTGTTTAATACAAGTGAGTTCCAGCTCTTCATACTGAGAGGTACCAAACAAAGCCCGAATTGTGCAACACGCATATATGATCAACTAACTCGCCGCACTGCTGCTACGAGTCACTTCATGTCCACCGCTCGAAGCAACATAGAGACCCCGAACGTCAACTCATCCTCCGCGCAACTCTCTCCCAACCACACCCGACCGACTAACTTGAACTCACGGTACTCCGTCTTGTCGAACAGCCGGGGAGAGAGAGGGACGAACGCGTCTTTATACCAACCCCATGTACCGTCGTCGTCCAGTGTCGTGTGCCAGAACCGGTCCATGTGTATGCCGGCCGTGAGCTTCACATTAGGTAGCCCATTGGAGCTTCTGATCCAATCGGGCGAGGCACCTTCGTAGGCCGTTTGGAGGACAGGCGGTTTGGTGTAGCGTGATCTGGGTGGGTGGGTGTTACAGAGCATTTCGATGCGGTGGATATCTGGGTGGGAGACAGCGTCGTACGGACGGGTAGTACACCGGAGGTAGAGTCTGCACTTGAACAGATGATGCGCACTGTGATAGGATGCCATACCACTTCTCATCAGTCGGCCGGCTCGGTAAGAATGAAGAATGAAAACACCGACACTTGTAGTCCATCCCAAATGGTCACGTCTGACTCCGACGACCGGATATCGAGTTGGACGTCTTTGATGCCAAGCTTGGGATTTCGTGGAGATTGGAAGGTGGCTTGACCCTTAGCGGCGACGCACGCTCCTGGACTGAGACTAGCAGTAGAAAAGCCACAGTCTTCCGAACGTTTTTCATCTTCTTTAGCCAGTGGTTTGTCGACCAGGGGATCGGACTCGCAACCCAGGATCATCGACGACGAATCCTGCTCAGAGGGAACGCCGCTGTGGAGGCTATCAGCGTTCGCCAGAACGCTTTCTTTTACAGATCTATGTGACGAGTCTCGCAATGGAGCAGTGGGTTTCCGTCCACGCTTCGCCGCCTTGCTTTCCAGCGGAGCTTTCGAACCGGACGCTGGATCATGGGCCGCGTTTTCGGGAACATTGTGCGTCGATGGATCCTTCTTTTTCTTCTTTGTGGACTTGCGTTTTAAGCCGTCAGCTATCTCGTTGATACGTCGACGAATGCCTTTGGTGCTCGAAGGGCAGATAGTGTCAATGGATGCGTACGATATAGTTCTGCGCAGTGTGCAGGAGCCATCTGGGAGTGGTGTTTTCGGACGTAGTAACGTCTCGGGTGGTGGATCATCCAACTCGGATGTGGTATGTAGAGTATCGCACATTTTGTGAAGGATTGGTTCCGGCCTGAGTGTCACGAACGTGCGGGGGCGATGGGAGAGTGTCTACAGCTGCTGAGGTCGAGCCCATCTCTGAGTCTGTCCAGGTTTTATGGACATTTTGTCCCATTGTGGACCACAGCGGCGGTGCTGGCACGCTTTTGTGTGGAGGTAGTAACGGATGACATGTTGTAAGTCGCCATGTGGCAGTTCGCTCTCACAGTGCGTTGAACCGCATGTTCGTTTGTCCTGCTCATCCACCTAGCCACCTGCCACCTTTCACCTCCCGGTCATCATATATTCACCAACTTCACCTATAACACCATGAATACGGCCAATCCAACTCCAGGCATGAATCTCATCATGTATGCATGTCCCTTACTTTCATATTTCCGTTTGGAATGTGATGACGTGGTTCTAGGGCGAAGACATTCACTATCAAAGGTACGTTCGCAACGGTAGACCTCCTGGTGTATCCGAGTTAGCTTTCTTTCAGACATCGAACTTCGCACTCAAGTGCAACGCAAGCTCCCAGTTGCGAGGCAATACTACATCGAATTTTCCATAGGTAATACCTCGCAGTCGACGAACAGCGCAAAGGAGGCAAAGAATCGTACCATATGGGATAAAGTTTTCTATTTGTGGGTACATGGCCCTTGCTTCACTCCAGAGAATTCAATTCAATATTGTCAGTGATGGGGACGATCGTTCCGTCCTCCTCGCAAAAGTTTACCAGAAGTCCCACATCGGAAAGGACAAACTGGTCGGAAGTCTCACTGATACCATCGGCGGCGTATTGGGAAAATTGAAGGATGGAGGTACGAACACATCCTTCATGATATGTTCCACTGATGTGATCTCTCTGGTCATAGTACTCGAAGAGACTCTTCGCAAGGATACCCCAGATGGATCTGTTGTCTCAGGGATTACGATCACGTTTGCGTTCGCCTCTGAGCCACGTGGGGACGCAAATGCAGACCAACGTCAAGCTACAGACGCCGTCACTAGGGCGACCGAAGTGGTTGGCGCGCTGGGTCCCATGCCCGCAGTCGTCGGCCTTCTGAGTTCGGCGGTCGATCGTGGCACAAATGCTGTGACCGAGGTACAGACATTCGAGACTACGTGGGGTGTTCTGTTGCAGAGGATGGAACTGTTTAACAAGATTGTGGCCGACATCGCCCAGGTATTTGGTGCTCAGTGTCTCGACTCCAGCCCGGTCTGAATGCGAGACAGATTCACCCGTATACGTCGCTGGCTTGGTCCGTTATATCAGCTGCGAACCAGGTCTGCCTGTTCTTCGGCATTCGTACTATTGCTGATCGCTGGCGATTTTTCACACAGGTGCTCGTAAATCAGAAAAACCGCGATGACCAAATCATTCGCCTGGCAGGCACGATGAGTGACGTCTTTGCGTTCGTTCACGATGCCGAACCTTTGAAGGCAATCCAGGCGCACATCAAGCCTATCACGCTTCTGATCCAGCAAGTGACGGAGTGTGGGTACTTCATTACCGAGTACACTAAGCAAAAGAGTTTTTGTCAGTCGTTGGTCACCTTCATAATGCCTCCCTCTGATCTCTATATTTAGGGATTCGGACGGCGAAATACACGATCTCTGATATCGATGCAAGGATCTCGGATTATGTCAACAATTTGCAACTACTCAAGGCCGCGTTCTTGGAGGGAGTTGCACTGCAGACAGGCGTCACCGTCCTTCGTATGATGAATGTGGTAGAGCACACTGGTAGGTCCGACGTGTTGATACTGCGGTCGGATGTTCACGGACTGGAACGCAGCGGAATCGATCGACCTGAATGACATGCCATATGCGTTCGGCGCTAGGTACGCGCAAGAGAAGGGATGCCTGACAGGCACGCGCGAGTCGTTCATCAAAGACCTCTGTGACATTTTGAACAATTCCGACGAAGATGCCCCGCGAGTGTGTCTTCTCACCGGGGTCGCTGGATCGGGCAAGTCTGCGGTGGCTCACTCGATCGCTCGACTGTACGACGGGCAAAAGCGGTTGGGCTCATCGTATTGCTTCGCCAGTACTGATGTTGCAAGGCGGAATCCGCAAAATCTCTTCAGTACTGTCGCACGTGACCTCTCCGATCACGATCCGCAGTACAAGAGTGCCCTGTGGAGGATCGTGAAAGACAATCGAGCACTTCGCACATCGACATCGCCGTTGGAGCAAGTGGAGAGGCTCATCATCGAACCTAGCAAGGACCTCCACGCTATCGGTCCACTGGTGATTGTCATCGACGCCCTTGACGAAAGCGGCGATCAAGCCGGCCGCCGACATCTTCTACGAGCCATCTCTAAGCAAATCGCCGAATGCGCCATTCCGAGGAACCTTCGCTTCCTCATCACCACTCGTCCGGAGAGCGACATCCTCGCCGCGCTGCCAGTTGACTCGCACTTTGTCCATAAAAAAATGGGTGACATTGACGAGCAGATCGTCGACGGAGATATCCAGAAGTTCATTTACCATTCCCTTCATCAGTACGCCAAACTTGAATCTTCTTGGCCTGACCAAGAGTGGTGTCGACTGCTCGTCCATCATTCCCAGCATCTCTTCCAGTGGGCATCCACTGCATGCAACTTCATCGAAGGGTTCGGTAGTATTGGACTTAACCCATGCAAGCGGTTCACGATAGTCCTTCAAAGCAATACTTTGGATGAGCTATATTGGACAATACTAGGCCAGCTGTTTACCTTGGATCATTCTCGACAATTGTTTCGAGAGGTAATGGCGCTCGTGCTTGCACTCAAGGAGCCATTATCTTTCACTTCTCTCACTGCTCTCTTCAGCAAGGACCTGAGCATTGAAGATATTATCAAGCCCATGGGGTCTTTGCTCGATGGGGTGCTTGATGAACAGAAGCCGATCCGACCACTTCATACCTCCTTCCGTGACTTTTTGCTGGACGAAGCTCGCAGTTCAGTCTTCCATGTCGACATCCGACCCAAAGATTCTCTCTTACTTGGCTGTGCATTGCTTGCATGCATGCGAAATATGCTCAAGTTCAACATCTGTGACCTCAAGGACTCCCGAGAGCGCAACACTGCCATCCCTGATTTGCCGAGTCGGGTAAACAAGGCCATTCCCCCCCACCTGGCATACTCATGCCAATACTGGATGGACCACCTGGAACATGCCAGCTGTACTCCAGACTTGTTGAATGAGGTCACACTCTTCTTCAATGACTTCTTCCCCTACTGGCTTGAAGCCATCAGCCTTTTGTCCCTTTCCTCTCCACTGTCATTCATCCTATCTGCTCTAGAGGCCTGCACCATCCTGAAAGAATGGGCCAAGGTAAGATGAATCATGGTATAGGTTGTCAGTACTGAATATATTTGTAGGGTGAAGAGATTGCCACTCTGGCATCAGAGGCATTCCAATTCATCCAAGTGTTTGCTCCTATCCTGAAAGAAAGCACCCCCCACCTCTATCTATCAGCCATGCCCCAGACCCCTTCCAGTTCTCCACTTTGCAAACTCTGGATTGAACACCTCCAAAAGCATGTCTCAGTCACTTCAGGGAATCCAGCCAGTTGGCCAGCAGAGGTTCATACTATGCAAGGACACACATCTTATGTTATGTGTGTTGCTTATTCACCTGATGGCTCTCATGTTGTCTCTGGCTCAGGTGACAAGACCATTAGGATTTGGAATGCAACCACTGGTCAATTGGTGGCAGGTTCATTTCAGGGACACACACATGATGTCACCTCTGTTGCTTATTCACCTGATGGTTCTCATATTGTCTCTGGCTCTTGGGACAACACCATTATGGTTTGGAATGCAACCACTGGTCAATTGGTGGCAGGTCCATTCCAGGGGCACACATTTCATGTCACCTCTACTGTGTTTTCACCTGATGGCTGTCATATTGTCTCTGGCTCTTGGGACAACACCATTAGGGTCTGGAATGCAACCACTGGTCAGTTGGTAGCAGGCCCATTCCAGGGACACACAGATCATGTCACCTCTGTTGCATATTCACCTGATGGCTTTCATGTTGTCTCTGGCTCTTGGGATTCAACTGTTAGGATTTGGAATGCAACCACTGGCCAGTTGGTGGCAGGCCCATTCCAGGGCCACATGGATATAGTCACATCTGTTGCTTATTCACCTGATGGCTCTCATGTTGTCTCTGGCTCTGATGACAACACCATTAGGGTTTGGAATTCAACCACTGGTCAATTGGTGGCAGGCCCATTTCAGGGGCATACATCTTTTGTCACATCTGTTGCCCATTCACCTGATGGCTTCCATGTTGTCTCTGGCTCTTGTGACATGACCATTAGAGTTTGGAATACAACCACTGGTCAGTTGGTGGCAGGTCCATTCCAAGGGCACACAGAGAATGTCACCTCTGTTGCCTATTCACCTGATGGTTTTCATATTGTCTCTGGTTCTGATGATAGGACCATTAGGATTTGGAGTGCAACCACTGGTCAGTTGGTGGTAGGTTCATCCCAGGGGCACACAGATTATGTCACCTCTGTTGCCTATTCACCTGATGGTTTTCATGTTGTTTCTGGCTCTTTTGACATGACCATCAGAGCTTGGAATGCAACCACTGGTCAATTGGTGGCAGATCCATTCCTGGGTCACACACATTATGTCACCTCTGTTGCATATTCACCTGATGGCTCTTGTATTGTCTCTGGCTCAAGGGACAGTACCATTAGAGTTTGGAATGCAACCACTGGTGAATTGGTAGCAAATCCATTCCAGGGCCACACAGACACAGTAACCTCTGTTGCTTATTCACCTGATGGCTGTCATGTGGTTTCAGGCTCTTTTGACCTGACCATTAGAGTTTGGCATGCAACCACTGGTCAGTTGGTGGCAGATCCATTCCAGGGGCACACAGATAATGTCACCTCTGTTGCTTATTCACCTGATGGCTCTTGTGTTGTCTCTGCATCAAGGGACAAGACCATTAGAGTTTGGAATGCAAACACTGGTCAGTTGGTGGCAGGTTCATTTCAAGGGCACACAAATTGGATCAATTCTGTTTCTTATTCACCTAATGGTTCTTGTATTGTCTCTGGCTCTTCAGATATGTCCATTAGAGTTTGGGATGCAACCACTGGTCAGTTGGTGGCAGGTCCATTCCAGGGGCACACATTTCATGTTACCTCTGTTGCTTATTCACCTGATGGCTCCCATATTGTCTCTGGCTCAAGGGACAAGACCATTAGAGTTTGGGATGCAACCACTGGTCAGTTGGTGGCAGGTCCATTCCAGGGACACACAACTTATGTCAGGTCTGTTGCCTATTCACCTGATGGCAGCCACATTGTCTCTGCTTCTAGTGATAACTCCATCAAGGTGTGTAGGGTACAACAACTTGTTTCTTTTGGTGATCTATGTGTGGACAATGGTTGGATTCAATCCTCTGATGGTGCTTGTTTTGGCTGGATTGCCCCTTGGAATAGACATGCCTTCTGTCTTTATCCTCATTCTTTAGTGATAGCTTCTGATAGAATTTATCAAGTTGATGGTGATTTACCTTTGTTTGGAAAGTCTTGGATTTCTTGTTGGATCTGATTTCTTTGTTCATTTTGATACTTTTCCTACTTTCTACTATGTTTTTCAAAAATTTCTTCTTCAGAAAATATTTATGGATGCAATACAAATATAAAGTTTGTGCTTTTGTGGAGCATATATGTACATCTTTGATCAATAAATAAAGTGGCAAGTCAAATGGATCCTGGCTGTCTAGAAAAGTGATAATCTTTATTGCATATATTGCACTTATAAGACATCTATTTAATACAAGATACAGTATATGTCCAGACTTTGCTATATTTCTTCACACTTTATGTGGTTACTATAGCTCCATCTAATGCCTTTAAGATAGTATTGAACTCCTAGTGCAGTAAGACCAATGTGTATTCCAGGAACTTTGCAGAGACAGGCACTACTTGGATGTTAGCAAACTGACTTCAACCATCACAGTTCTAGTAATGCATGAAAGTTGTCCACTATGGAGAAATTAAATCTAATGGGTAGAGAAATCCTAAAACTTAGAACAAGTATGAAAATGGTGAATATATTGAAGGATATGAATCTCCTTATATAAGGTCCTGATTATGGAAGTGCTTCTGCAGGCAGAGGAGCTCACTGACTAGAACTGCAAAAGAGTTGAACAGGTGAAAGGGGCCATATCAATAGGTCTTTATATTAGATTAAGGTGAACAAGTGTCCAATCATACCAGTGTCCCCACTTGTTATGGTGCATTTCCATCCCACTCTCAATCAGATTACAATGGTTGACTAAGAACAATATATGTAGCTGTTATACAACTAAGCAAAGTAATAGAAATCTTGATTATACTCTTTTGTGTGTTCAAAATGTACAATAGGATTGTATTTCAAATATAGAAGATGAAACATCTACATATAAAATATGATCATAGAGACTGTGTGGACACTGATAGGCACAGACAAGAACCATGTGTGACTGTATCTACCAGGTAGGGTACAGTCAACTATAGGGGGTCATTTGCCTGGCTTTGCCCTACTACCATAAAGGCAGCAGCCATACAAAAGTCTTCATACAGTCAACTTTGATATTTCCATGTTATGTTCCTGTTATCAAGTGGTAAGAGTCCATAAGACTAAGACATGCCAATTTATCAGTGAACCTCTATAAGAGCCCCCAACAAGTAACTTTGAAGGGCCCTAGGTAACATCATGCACAAAAGAAATAGATTGGCTCAACTCCAATCTGACTGGGCATGACATTGACATTGACATGGCCTTGACCTTAGTGGAACAGACTCAATTTGCACAAGATGATTGACTTCATTACTGAGCTGTATGGCAAGTGAGTGAAGATGAAAAGCAGTGGGGAAATCTCTCATTTGGTGCCAGAAGCATTGGGTGGGACATGGGACATTTGAGTGCACAGAAGCTGATTTCATGGCAGCTAATCAGCATCAATCAGGGGTTGCATTGAAGAACCATGGTCTGGACCAGTCGATCAGAGGTCTTGGAAAGAGCATCGTTGATGAACAGTCGATTTCGGCTCCATCCGAAATCAACCATACCCTAGAGCCATGAAATGACAGGGTCACTGGATAAGAAAGAACGGGATTCGAAGAACCTGGGGTCAATGGTTAGATGGGGTAGAGAAGGAATGAACATGTCGTGAGTACAAGAACACATGTCTTCTGTCGGTCACAGTGATGTTGAGATCGTTAAACAGGGTGTGGGTTTTTTTTCAAGTGCGGCGAAACCTGGACGAAAAACTGTTAACTTGAACATTCGGGTAGAGTCAAACAAAAGGCCCATGCCGGCTCATTGCCAGGCTCTCTCTCATCCTCCCTATTAAAAGCTTCGCAACCAATCACCCAGGCCCTATTTGAACTTGATAGGAGTGAAGATCATGACATCCAAGTTCGCCGCGCCGCGACAACGCGTGACTTGGCGTGAGGCTAGTTTGAGTCCGGGGTCCTTCCAGTTGCACTCCCACTGCTAGCGGGGATTGAAAATTTACTTGCTACCTCGATGCCTCCAACTTCCACCTGTCCGTTCGGCGAGGTCAACGAACTCCCTAACGTTGAATGCACTCCGCAGCGCGCAAATGTAAATTCAAGGTCTTTCATTGCCCCAATGTGATGAATGGCCTTGTATTCGCATTGGCGTCCTTGCCAGATTTTTCCAGATTCTCGGTGGGTACTGCTGAAGATTTTTTTTTTTTACTCAGGATAATCCTGTGTTCAGTCGAAGCAAACGCGGTCCACAGCACGACACAACTTCAAGTGCTCTCTGATCAGTGAGAAAGGAAAGTCATCTGTTCCGAAATCCCTCGTGTGGCTTGGAGGTTATGTATCTCCAGTTCCCATGCTACGCCGACGGGTGGTTTCGGTCACGCTTTACTCTGGGCTAATACCTCCGAAATCTAAAACTCCTTCGTGCATCGGTGTTGCATGTGGTTGACAAGCACCCACTACTTGTCGTAGGTTCGACCACGGGTGGGTTCTGAGAGACAAGCTGAATCGATTGTTATAGATGGCGGGTATGCCGGCGGAACACCTCGTAAGTTAAGCATTATGTCTCCCGTTGTCTCCCGTCTCTCGTTCTCATTCTCCCGAGGCTGGCCTATCTTCATGGGTACTGACGCGATTCATACATCGTGGTCGTGCTTGTTGCTTTGTTTATGGAACATGGAACGTAGGGTGGCGCTGTCGTCGTTTGCTTGGGAACAGCACATAGTGTCGAGCGGGTGCGAATTGCTGTAGGCGACTTCATCGGTGTTCTATCTTCCATTCATCAGGGTCACTCTTTACCCAGGTACCAGATGACTTGATCTTCCTGATTCAGATCCATGAGCAGCGTACCCACATCCAAGTCGATCGGCGAAACAGTTCAACGGTAGTAATACATAATATTGCGTCCCTCAGTGCCTGTCACTATTATCATTTCCATCTACTAGTTCCTCTGTCTTTGTTTTTGTTCAGTACAATGGGTTCTTCGGCATGATGACGCAGTGAGATGTAGACTCTTGATGTTAAGAGGTATAGAAAAGCCTAAATTGTGCAACAATTATGATCGACTAACCGCCGCACTGCTGCTAAGTACGAGTCACTTCCTGTCCACCTCTAGAAACAACAAGATCCCGAACGTCAACTCGTCCTCCACGTAACTCTCTCCCAACCACACCCGACTGACTAACTTGAACTCACGGTACTCCATCTTGTCGAACAGCCGGGGAGAGAGAGGGACGAACGCCTCTGTATACCAACCCATGCACCGTCGTCGCCCATTATTGTGCGCCAGGATCGGGTTATGTGTATGCCGGTCGTGAGTTCACATTAGGTAGCCTACTGGAGTTTGTGATTAAACCGGGTCTGGCGTAGCGTGATCCAGTGAGTGCCAGACATGCGAGAGGGAGACATCGTCATATAGATGCGTAGTACATTGAAGGTACTTGAACAGGTAATGCGCGCTGTGATGGAATGGCATAACGAGCCCTTGTAGTCTATCCCGAATAGTCACGTCCGACTCCGACGGCAGGATATTGCGTTGGATGTTATTGATGCCAAGCTTAGGAGTTCGTGGAGACTGGAAAGGCGCCTTGACCCTCTGACGATTTGGTAGTAGGAAAACTACAGCCTTCCCAACGTTGTTCATCTTCTTTATCCAGTGGTTTACGGCCACAGAGTCCGCACCTCTGACGGATCAACATCAGTTCGTGGTATCGAATCTAGTGCTGACGCCGCCTAACAGTATTTCATGATAGCGAACGCGGCAAGGCTGGAAACTACCCATGTGCCATATACACTGGTGACCTCGAGAGTTCTAGGTTTTGTAGTAAATCCATTGTACCGTGATCATGGTATCGGTCCGGTGGCTACTTATACTAGGGTTAACACTGGAAGCCCGCGGTGATTTCTGATCAGACATACCATTATCAGATCAAATTTACTGGTTGGCACGAATAGCTCGAAATACATCGACGAGCACATGGATGGTGTTTGTGCAAGTTTCGCTTCAATTTGCCCAACTGCCACCAGTGTGTTTTTTTTTGTTCAGAGACATCCGAAACCCGACGATGGTACATATGCTACGTGTGTTGCCTTCCCGGGTGGGGCAGCGATACACATCAGCGCTCGTCCGATCAATGTCCTCCAAAGCCTACATCGTCCCCCTCGATCCAACAAACCCCAGTCAGAATGCTGCTTCAAATGCCAACCCTGCTACCTTGTGGGGGACCCTCCCGCCAGCAAAGAAACCCGCAAAAGTAGGCACGTCCTACCTTTTTTATGGTGCAACCGGCGGAACAGATGTCACCGCACTCGTGTCCCTTGGTGACGCCTTCGAGGCCAAAAAGGGCGATGCACGTCGTGAGATCGTCCGAAAGGCTGTCGGGAGCGGTGTGAAAAGCATCAAGGCTCTGGGAGAAGGCGTCTCCGAAGCGATCATCGACGCATCTACTGATCCCCATGCGGCAGGTGAGATCCTTGATGCGTCGTACATCGCCTTCATCTCATACCAAACAGCTGTCGCTGCCCATTTGGCGCTGTATGACTTCACTCTGAAGACGTCCCCGCCGTCTCCGTTTGATCCCCGCAAGAAGGAAGCTGCTCCGGAGAAAGCCAAGCTCTTACCCATTGCCACATCAGCAGACTGGGACCGAGGTGTAGTCTATGCCAATGCTCAGAACTTGGCTCGCACTGTAAGCCGCAACTCCCAGTATCTTTATCCGACTCATATGATCTTTTTCAGCTCATGGAGTTGCCCGCAAACATCTTGACACCCACGGTAAGTATAGGCATGGCTATCCGAAGCCCGTTGTAATAAGTTGCTCAGGCCTTCACCGAACGGGCTCAACAAGCGTTTGAGGGCCTCGCAAATGTGGAGGTCATCGCCCATGACGAAGGTATGAATTATGCACATTGATTGATGCAAAACTAAGGTTTCGCTAGCTTGGGCTGCTGAAAAGGGAATGGTATGTTTCGCCAGCCGTGCCCTCAATGGATGACTTTGTTCATGCCGTCTGTAGCGAACGTTCCTTTCCGTGACCAAGGGTACCAATGAACCTGCCAAGTTCCTTGAAATGTACACGTTCCTCCGTTGACTCCTAGATACCCTCTAACCTCTTACAGACACTACAATGGGGCTCCTAATGCCAATGACAAGCCGCTCGCCCTTGTTGGCAAAGGTATCACATTCGATTCTGGAGGAATCAGCCTCAAGCCTGGTCCAGTACGTCGTTATATCCATTTCATGACCGAGGCTGACGCATCATTACTTAGGGCATGAAAGATATGCGGGCTGACATGGGTAAGATCTCCAAGAAATGCTGACGGCGAAACCTAAAATACCACAATAGGTGGTGCCGCTGCCATCCTCGCATCCACGTTGGCGATCGCTCAACTCAAGCTGCCGTACGTTCTTCTGGTGCAAGTTATTCCATCGGGCTTGGTTAAATGTGTTTTTTTTTTGCTAGGATCAACGTGGTTGCACTCGCCCCTCTTTGCGAAAACTTGCCAGGTCCGAGTGCGAATAAGCCAGGCGATATGTTGGTGGTGTTTCGTTTGGACAAGTATCATTGATTAATTTGCTGCATGCTGTGTTTTAGAGTCTACGCAATGAACGGTAAAACCGTCGAGATCGATAACACTGATGCCGAAGGCAGATTGATCCTCGCGGGTGAGACTCGTTAATGATTGATTGTTTCGGTAACACCTGATCCATTCCTCTAAGATGCACTTTACTATGCATCAACGCAGTTCAACCCACACACTGTCATCGATGTCGCAACGTTGACCGGGTAGGTACATGTTTTGTGTTTGAACTGTATTAAAAGACAATGTCATTTCACAGAGCAATGCAGGTTGCAGTTGGCGAACTTTACACCGGTGTATTCTCCGTGCGTAACTGCATTGACAACGTGTCCTAGGTGGTGTGATTAACGACTATCGGGTGCCACCAGACATCAGATGAACTTTGGCAAAAACTCCATGCTGCTGGTGAATCAGAGTACGATCGCCTCTGGCGTATGCCCCTAGATGAGGACTACGGCCCACAGATTTACTCCTCTAATGCCGACCTTTGCAACGTGCGTCGTCATCATGCATACCACCCTCGGTTGTTTCGTCCATCTAACAAGATTTTTTTTTCAAGATGGGTGGGAAGGCTGGCGGATCATGCACGGCTGCGCTCTTCCTCAAAGCGTTCGTTGACGGAATCGAGCCGAAGGAGGGTCAAACCCAGTCTGCCGTGCAATGGGCACATCTAGATATCGCAGGCGCGATGGAGGTAGGTGGCGCGTCGATATCGACGTTTATTCTTAGGTCAAAATGCTCATGTATGAACGCATGGATAGTACACCCGACCTCTCCCATATCAAGAAAAGGGCATGACAGGTCGTCCTGTTCGGTAAGCCTTTTTGTTTTCCCTGTTCATGCTCATTTTACAAGGGTGTGTGTGATGGATGTACTGATGGTGTTGCTCACTTCTAGGGCGTTGATCGAGTATGCGAGGCGTTTGTCGGGGCAAGCGTGAAGACAGCAATTAGATAACGATCTATGTGTGTCGATTCGATTAACAATGTGATCTGATATCGGACAGCCGGTCACCAGTTGGATGACTATGATACGGCCGCTGGCCAGTGGCGCAGTGTATTAACCAACGAGGGACACGCTCTCGGGTTTCGATCCGACATCGTGGTCGGGACAACGCTACGACAGATATCAAAAATAGGGTCACGAGTCAGCTGGGAATGCTGCAAGAATAGCCAGCCTGGACCATGGGAACATTCTCAGGCTCTCTTATCAATGGCGTGACGTCCGGGACAGGTGATCAATATGCAATGCGTGTCCATGGCATAGTGGCTGTGCACGAGGAGAGGGTCTGAGGGAGTGCGGAACAAGGATGCATACGAATGCATCCCTATACCACCGATACATCGACCGGATCGCCTCCTCGACTTCAGAACTGCTCTCCTTGTTGATACAACACGTATCTGACCACACGTATTCCGAGTCGCAGCCATATTCGTCTGCCTTTTCGCAAAACCGCTGGAGTTTCTCGTATCCCAAGCCCTCCGGAGTAGGCCATCGGCCATGCACCTTGCTCGACATGTCCCTGGCTCTCCTTCACCCCAGCGATGTGAGAATATAGCGTATTTGAGGAGTCCCTTGATGTCATCCTACCCACGACCTCGATCAGGATTCCGACTCGGAGTGCATCAATGTGAAACACATCAAATGACCTTGCAGTTTTTCCTCGACTGTACATCACCTGCGTACTCCATCGTATGCCTCGTCTTCTTCAAGTCGATGGTTATAGTATCGACGAGAGGCCGAAAAATCTCCCAGAGCTCTCCTCAGCTGTAGAGTCTCATATCGCTGATAGACACATTCGTCACAATATTCGAGGTGCAGTTTGCGCAGTGATGACCTGGATAGGAAATGCGGATGAGGAGATGATGACCGTCCGTTAAGCAGCCTATGATTCATACTGGGTGCGTAGTAGTGATCTGCGGCAGGGTGCAGTTCTGATGGTGTGATAAAAAAAACACCCATTTGGAGCTTGATCGCCTAGAGTAACCGGGCCGTCTTTCCCGGACACATGGGATTTCTTGCGTGGATTTCCCTTGCGCCATACTTGCAGCGAACGACTTTTGTCAGAAAGTTACGCCGTGGGTCAGTGCGCGAGCTGAGGCGGATCGTCTCGTTGCAAGCTCTGCCGCGGAAGGCTCAGTTTCAGCTGTTTGTCTAAACAGTACACACAACATTGATACGTCACCAGCAACGCACTTGGCTCAGTAGACATGATAGATACGTCACAGAGAAATTATGAGACGGACCACGTACATTGGATGCCATGCTGGTCAATACAGCAACTAAGCTACTTGCTGCCTCTGATTGTCAGCGTGACCGATTTTACCACACACTCAAAGATCTGCCCATCCCGCGTCCAACCCTTCCCAAACATCCCACTTCCGGCCACCAAGCCACCTTTCGATGCGCTGTCGATCGCGCCGCTCTTGTTCTTCCGCATCCACATCAACGTCCTCGAGTACTCCTTCCCCAGCATCCCCGCCCTCCCCGTCCTTCCGTCCGAACGCCAACACAGCCCACCCAATCACGATCATCCCCGGCGGTCGCTGCTCCGCTACACTCGCCAGAGCACTCTCTACATCCTCGAGCGTCGACACGAGTACCCTCTGATCTGGCATCGAGCCGCGCTCAACGATCGCGATCGGGATACACGCAGGGTAACCAGGGCCATCCCGTCGTCCCCCGTGTTCGGTCGCCACCAGCGCACGTACGACCTCGCTGAGCCGCGCGATGCCCATGAGGACGAGTACAGTACGTGCGCGGTCGTATCCTGGGAGAGAGACCGCCTTGCCTTGGCGCCCGACGCCGGTGCAGACGATAAAGGACTCGGCAACGCCGCGGTGGGTTACTGGGATTCCGGCGCATGCGGGTGCAGCGAGCGCGGAGGAGAGCCCTGGAAGAACAAGTGGGGCGTAGCCGTGTGCACGGAAATAGGCAAGCTCCTCGCCGGCGCGGGCATACACTATCGGATCGCCTTGTTTCAGCTGGATTGTGCGCATATAGTTACGTCAAATGAAAGCGGGTTGCGATTGAGAAAATGGGTATGTTAGTCTAGGAAACCGAGATAATATCGCAGTGAGCAAAACACGAACCCTGACAACGGTTAGGCCACGGTTAGCAGCCTCTATGGCTGCTTCCATCATTTCCATCTGTGCACCATCCGCGTTCCCGGGGAACTTGCGCGCAATACGCACCTCAACGTGCGACGGAATGAGCTCGAGGACCGGGGCTGGAACAAGTTTATCGGAGAGTACGATGTTAGCATGTTTCGTCAGTGCATTGTGCGTCGCGAGTGTGAGAAGAGCAGGGTGGCCCGGTCCAGATCCAACGAGGAAGATGCGACCTTTGGTCTGTTTGTGAAGGGGCCGGGTAAGGTCCAGCCCGTGCTGTGATTTCTTCTCGTTGGTCGAGAGGGAAGGGATAATTCCTTCGTGGGCAACCTCTCCGTCCAGAATCTCTTTCATCTCCTGTTGAGTCATAACCGCAAGCCGCGAGACGGGCCAATACTCGCTAACTTGCACAACCCATCTCATCTGTCGTCTGGTAGCCTCGGCATTGCTTTCCTCCGAGCTGGCGCTACCTGGCGCCTTGACGGGGACCGGGTGGTTTGGAGTCGCAACGGTGCTGTCCTCGCCTTCTGCGTCACCCGCTTGGGCCTCATTCTCCCTGGTTAATTTCCTTGCCATCTTTCGGAGCTGTCCGACTTTGGTCACGGCGGCTCCGACGTCCTTGGGTAATCCAGCAACAATTTCCCTGCGCACTCGTCCCGCAAGCCTACAGCCTTCTCCATTCGTAGTTACGCCGATCTGTAGGGGGCTCTTGGACGACGAAACGGGGTCGACGAAGCGATGAGTTGCTGTAAAGGAAAAGTCACAGAGTTCTGACATGTCAGCGACATTGATGGGAATACGGTGAGCGCGGCATAACCTCGCGAGATGGGTTGCGCGGAGGCGAGCGATGGAGGGAAACTGCGAGGTTGAGGTGGTGTCGGTGACACATACCAGAGATATGGGGGTACCTGCAAGATAGTGATCCAATGCTGCCATCTCCCGGCTTATTTGTGGGGTGTCGATATCCTGAGAACTTGCAGAGGACTCGGGAACGGGGAGATTATCCCAGTCAATCACCTCGAGCTGGCCGTGCTCTACTCTCCACCTGAGCTCCTCGCCGACTGCCCCACGACCGCCGTTCACAAGGACTTTGACGACGGCATCTGCTTCAAGAGAAGCATAAGCTCTGCTCGTTGCTAGTGCATCACCCCCGACAATGAGAACGGACTTGGTGTGCATCCTGAACGAGAGAAGGAGAGATGCCCCGCCTGTAGGTGGTGGAAATGGGTCCATGTCGGTTGTTGTCGTTGTCGAAGCGCCTGGTCAAAAATCGCATTTTTCCTACTTCCCATCGCTTCCGCAAACGTCCTGAGCGTAATCGTGAGCAATGAGTAGATTATGTAATAAGCTGGATGAGGACCGGATGCTGATCACGAGGAATATCACCTGGCTTGGAACTGCACCGAGGAGTCCATGCAGCTCGTCGATAACGCTACCGTGAGCGTTTTCCAGTGTCTGCAAGATGGGATATTAACACGATATCGTTGCAGTTTCTTAAACAACTGACTGCGTTGTTTGAGTCAACAAAAGACAAGGGGACGATATGGCTGACACACAAACGATGTGCGACGATTTACTTTTCATTTATCCTCTCTTTCCAAAGGCTTATCGTTGCGTATATAGTGACTCATGATGGCGCAGATGCCACGATGGACGATGCGAACCCAGATAGCGAGAAAGAGTACCCATGTCTAATCCGTGTTACGGACGGTAAAAAGGCCAACTTCTCTACGCACGTGAGTCCCACCGGATCCTCATCACGCTCCAGCTCACCCTGATCTCCACCACCGTCGATTCCTTCTCGTCTCTTGTCTCTCCCTTTTTCCACGTCCCGGGATCTGTCATAATCACGATCACGATTACAATCACGCGACATGATCACTCAGGCCTCCCCCTCCGGTCTCCAAAAATTCCACGCCGCCTATGGTAGCCTCCTCAAAGCGTCGTTCACGACGCTCCGCAAGCGGGACAAAAAACGCGAAAAACAACGTGCGGAACAGCTAGCAAAAAGAAAGCAGCGCATGGCGGAACCTGTCGTCGTCGATGGGCCCAAGCGCGGGAACGGGCGGCGGAAGCGGCAGAGAAAGGTGAAGGCGGCGATAAGGCAGGAGCAGACGAAGGAGCGGGCGACGAAACGCGAGGAGGAGAGAGCGAAGGCGCAGATATCGGTGTCGTGATCAGAGCTCGGGCATGGGAGCACTTTCATCCTGTGGGCGGGCCTTGCCCAGTGTAAGATCACGACGATGTACATATGATTCGCCGCGATCCACAATGGATATGCTGTCGACATGAGAATGCTGCAAACCTTGGGTATGAAGATCTCAAGAGTCTCTAAAAAGGCTTGATACACTCAGGAACACTAGTACTGATGATACCAACTATATAGTCTTTGCGGACATGGAAACTTGATATTGGTAAGAAGAGGGCTCTCGCCAGAATGTGAGTGTGTGGGGGGTAACCAGTACCAACTGGTGTGTATTTTCTCGTTGGAGACTCACCATCAACCATCTCGAACAGACTCTGCGTCGATCCCAGTAACGTTGCTGATGCGCATCTAAGTATGTTGATACATACAAGTTCATTTATAGGAAGATGGTTGGATTGGAGACGCCAATGGGTATCGCTGATCTGGGTTGGGTTTGCGGCACTCCCAAGGGGAAGTCTTTGAATGGGGCAGATGGGAGTCCAGACGTCCAGTCCTTGCCATACATTCTCAGACACACCTTGGTGTCAAAAGCTCCTACAAAGTCCATCCCCTCGTAAACAAGGGTTCTTTTCGGAAAAATTTCGGCAGAGGGAGACCAGGTCCGGGCGAGATGATGTATGATGCATGGGAAGGCATCCTCGTACCACCGATACGTCGACCGGGTGGACACCTCCGGCTCCGCGCTGCTCTCATTAGCTCATTGATGCAGCACATATCTCCCCCCACGCACTCGCATCAGCGGGAGACGTTTCTGTATCCCGGGCCCGTTCCACGGGGCTTGCTACAGTAGATCTCGCTTGACAAGGTCACCGATGCGAATGGGCCGCAGAGCTGCGCTGCGGGAGTCATTGGACATGTTTACAACCGTCTTAGAAGAAATGGTGAAACAGATTAACAAAGACCATTGTTTGACAGAAACCGTACTGATCCAGGAAAGAAAGCGTGTGTGACAGGTGTGTGTGACCAATCACATGACCTGTGACAGTTCGCGTACTTTGCCACTTTTGTCATTGTCAATTATCATCGACAGCTCTCAACAACGACGACGACGACGACGTTCTTGCGTCCGCGATGCCCCAACGATCTTCTCACACACGCGCTTCTGACGCGCAACCTACATCTGCAGGCTCGAGTACAGTTCCCTCAGATCCCTCCACCGGCAAGCGGAAGCGTGGCCAGTCGGTTACAGAGGCTGAGACGGATGCCGAGACAGAGACCATGATCCAATCAACGTCAAGGTCCAAGCCTCCATCATCGTCCTCGCGTACACGTGCCAAGCCTGCTTCCACTGCGTCAACATCAAGGGGACGCGCGAGTGTTGGCCCAGAGCGGACGAGAGGGAGCAGGGCCCCTACGAAGACAAGAGGCGCAGGAAGGTTGAAGGAGGTCCCTGAGATAGAAGAGAGCTCAGATGTGGATGCGGAAGGAGAGAATGAAGAGCAAGAACTGAACGACGATGTGGGCAAACAAAGACCCGAGGGAGCTCCTGCTCGGAAGAAATCACGCAAGTCTGTCGAGGATGACGGAGAGCACCAGGGGGAAGAGGGGCGGGTACGACAGCCTCCAAGGAGGGGTAGATCTCGTCAGGTGGCCAATGAGGGGGAAGACATAGACACCCCACCTGTCCCCAAGACTCGACGCTCCTCGGCCAAGCCCCCATCTTCGAAAACGGCAAAGACCACCCGCTCATCTCGCAGACCTTTAAGGGTCGAGAGCGATGTCGAGGAAGAGGGAGAACAAGGAGAACAAGAAAAGGAGGATAAAGAAGACGCGATCCCTATTTCTGACGACGAAGATGCCCTCCCAGTTCAGAGAGGCGGGAGTCGTGTACCAGCCTCTGGTAAACCCGCGTCCAAGCAGTCACAATCCACCCGCAATTACTCTTCCAAGCCCTCCAAGAACGCCAAAACATTGGAACATGTGGAAGAAGAAGACACTGTTTCTACGCCACGGCCGCGCAAGTCAGCCCCTGTCATGTCCCGTAAAGGTCCCACATCCGAACAGCAAACTACAGCAGACGAGGAAGGGGATGGCCTGTATGGCTTTGATCAAGAGTACAAAGGTTCTCCAATCCGTACAAAACGACAAGATACCAACAAGAGGAGCTCACTAAGTCAGGCGTCTCGTACTCCAAAACGTGCACCATCAGTGGAGGAAGAAGAGAAATCACTTTTGGAACCCAGAGTCCGGCCACAGACGCAATCACAACCGCCTCCGGTAGAAGAGGTCAAGGGGCCAAAAACTCGATTGGTCATTCACAAAATGGTATTGGTCAACTTTAAGAGCTACGCGGGAAGCCAGGAGATCGGACCCTTCCACAAAGTGCGTGTCAGGGCATTCGAATTGGGGCATTTGCACTGATCATGTCCGTGGTCAGTCTTTCTCGTCAATAGTTGGTCCAAACGGCTCAGGCAAATCGAACACGATCGATGCGCTGTTGTTTGTGTTTGGATACCGTGCATCAAAAATGCGTCAGGGCAAACTCTCAGAATTGATCCATAACTCGGCTCGGTACCCCGATCTCGACGAGTGTAGCGTCGAAGTGCACTTCCGAGAAATCATCGATTTGGTACGGATTTTTCTTCATAATTTGTTCAGTATTTCCTCAACCGCACGCCCGATAGCCTGGTCCCGACGCATACAACGTGGTACCAAACTCCCAACTAGTTGTGGCGCGGATAGCATACAAGAATAACTCAAGCAAATATACGATCAATGGACGCGCCAGCAACTTCACGGAGGTGCAGACGCTTCTCAAAGGGCGGGGCATTGATCTCGACCATAAACGGTTCCTCATCCTACAGGTAATCCTACCCGCGATCATTTTTTGCTGTCTCCTGTTCACAGCTGACCTCGCATATTAATATACCAGGGCGAAGTCGAGTCGATTGCGCAGATGAAGCCTAAAGCTCAGAATGAGCACGAAGACGGGTTGCTTGAGTACCTCGAAGACATCATTGGTACCTCCTCGTACAAGACTCCGATTGAAGAGACACTCGCGCAAGTGGAGACACTCACCGACCAACGCGGCGAGAAGCTGAACCGGCTCCGCATCGTTGAGCGGGAAAAGAACGCGCTGGAGGCACAGAGGAAGGAGGCGTTAGATTACCTGAGGTTGTTCAACGACCACGTGAAAGCACAGAGTAGGCTTTGGCAATGGTACCTCTGGAAGTGTCTGGAGAATGAGAGCAGATATAATGCGCAGATTGTGAGTAGTTTTTGGTGTTTGTTCTGCGTCACCTGCAGCTGGCTGAGGATGCTCGTGTATAGACAAAATACCAGAAGGATTTGGACGCTGAGAGGGAGAGGAATCAGGACGATATTAGCCATTTAGAGATGTTGGAGAAGCACTTCGAGGAACGTGAGAAGGCATACGAGGTTCGCCACTTGTCGTTTGTTTCAGGTCCTATGCCAACATCACACATCTTGTCTTTCTCACCCGATTAGGAAGTAAAAGCTGCAGCTGAGGAGGCCGTCAAAGACCAAACTGCGCGCGAGAAGCAAGCTGTCGGACTTGAAGAACGGCGTAAGCATGCCAACACCAAGGCGAAGAAGCTGAAGAAGACGCTCCAGGAAGTACGTTCTTTTATCACTGTTTGTATATAATCATCTCAGACGTTGTCTGATTCTCCCCTCAGGACGAACAAGCGAAAGCCGCGGCCGGGCGCACGATCCAAGAGAGTACTGCCAAGATCGACCGTAAACATGCGGAGATTGAGGAGCACGAGGTAAACCTGAAGAAGGAAGAGGACGTTCTCGAAAGTATTCGAGATAGTTTGAAAGGTGCGTTATACATGCGTCTCCGTAACCTGACTGACGATCTCCTCTCCACTTGTAACAGACAAGACGCAGGTGTTCCACGATCAGATCGAGGTCAAGCAGAAAGAGCTCCAGCCGTGGACCACCAAGATCAATAAAAAGCAGGCAGGGATCGGTGTAGCGACAAGCGAGAGGGACGCATTAGCGAGGAAGGCTTCTGGGCTCAAGGACGCGGTCAAGAATGCCCAGGACGACCTTGAGCAGCAGCAGGTAGCGCAACAGGCCAAGGTGAGATACATGTTCCGCTCGTAGATTCGGCTCACGTTTGACGCGGTATTTTGCTGCTGTAGCTCGATGAATTAAATGATTTGAAGGCGAAGAAGGCGACCTTGCAGAAGGACCTGCAGGCTCACGCGAAGAACTTCCATGTAAGCACTCTTTGCGCGGAGGTCGCTTGTTACTCACCATCGTCCGCGTTTGTAGGATGCCCAGGCTCGTGTACAAGAGTTGCGGGGCAAGGCGTCATCTCTTCGACAGAGAACAGAGGAGGCGAAGGCGTCTCAAGCTGCCAGCACGTCGCAAAACAAGGTCCTGGATCACCTCACTCGTCTCAAGCAAACTGGGCGTATCGACGGTTTCCACGTGCGTGCTCCTCCTTACTACCTCTCCGAATACAAATCGCATATACTTCTTGCAGGGCCGCCTAGGCAGTCTCGGAACCATCCCCGATAAATATGACGTTGCCATCTCCACTGCCTGCGGTGCACTCTACAACATGGTTGTCGACACCGTAGCCCAAGGACAAGCCTGTATTAACTTCCTCCGCACGCAAAACGTCGGTCGTGCCTCCTTCATGGTCCTCGAGAAGCTTTCCACCGACCGCATCAACCAACGAATTCAGACGCCGGAAAACGTCCCGCGCTTGTACGACCTCATCAAGCCCAAAGATCCCAAATTCCTACCTGCGTTTTATAAAGCCGTTGGGAACACGCTCGTCGCGGACGACCTCGAGCAGGCGAACCGGATCGCGTTTGGTAGTTCAACGCGGTGGCGTGTCGTTACGCTCGCTGGCCAGTTGATCGATTCGTCTGGCACGATGTCTGGTGGTGGGAACCACGTCGCTCGTGGGGGGATGAGCTCCAAGCTGGCAGCGGATGCAGTGAGACCGGAGGTGTTGAGGCAGTATGAACAAGAGAGCGAAGAGGCGGCGAGGAAATTAGAAGAAATGACGAGAGCACTCAGGGGATTGGAGGGCGAGGGTGAGCGATTAGCGCTGGCGGGACCCCAGTTGGAGATGGACATAGAGAAGCTGACGATGGCGGTGAATAATGGTCGGAAGCGACTCGAGGAGGCAGAGAAGCGGGTGCGTGACCTCAAGTGCGTATCGTCACTCTTTCCTTGCTCTCGCTGTCTTGATGGGGGTGGGGTGCTAATCGGTTTGGTCTATTAGGGCACAGAGCAAGCCCGACGCTCGGGACATAGCTCGAATCGAGGTTCTGGAGGGGGAGATTGCAACCATGACGGCGGAGCTAGAAGACCTCGAAGCGAAGTCGGGCAAGATCGAGGGCGCGATCAAGGAACTCGAGAAGAAGATTCTCGAGATTGGTGGTTCGCGACTGCTTAAACAACGTTCGACGGTCGACGGTATCAAGTTGCACATCAACCTTGCCAACGACGAGATCACGAAAGCGGAGGTGGCAAAGGCAAAGGCGGAAAAGGACGTGGTCAAATACGCGTCTGCGATCGCTGGGAACGCCACTGCCGTGGCGGAGGCGGACGAGGAGATCAATCAGTTGCAGAAGCAGCTCGACGAGGTGAACAAGTATTTGGAGGAGCTCAAGGAGAAGGTGGAGGCTGCGCAGACGGCGGCGGAGAATTCAAAGGACGATTTGGACACACTCAAGACGCAGCTGGAGGTAAAGAACGAAGAGATACAAGAGTTTAGGAAGAAGGAGGTGCGTGGGGTGGACGCCGACCGTGAGCGCAGCTGACTGACTGGCTTCTTGACGCGCTGGTGTTAGATGGAATTGACGCAAAAATTGAACGATATCAAGAAGGAGGCAGCAGCGAACGAGGACGCGTTGCAGCATTGGCAAACAGAGCATGACAAGCTGAGGCTGGAAGAAATTGAGTGAGTGTCACTCCATTGTGCATGACTCTCGCTGATATATGAATGTAGCGATGACGATGAAGAAGAGGAGGAGGCGGAGGCGGCGCCGGCGGAGGGAGAGCCTTCAGAACCACAGGTCAAACAAGAACCAGGAGAACCAGAGGCGCCGCCACCCAAGAAACCGTCAAAGTCACGTCACTCCTCTAACGAGTTGCACATGTACAGCGTCGACGAACTTGCTCAATTCCGAAAGCGCGATCTAGTAGCCGATTCCGAGTATCTCGATGGTAAGCTCTCGATCATCTCCGCTACATGTCGACGTTGACCCCCGCGTGATAGAAAAACTGAACAGCGCCAAGCCTGATCTGTCTGTGCTCAAAGACTACAAGAAGCGCGAGGAAGAGTTCCTTCGTCGTGCCAAGGACCTCGATCAGATCACCGATGCGCGCGACGCACAGAAACAGAAATATGACAACCTCAGAAAACAGCGTCTGGACGAGTTCATGGCGGGCTTCAGTTTGATTTCTTTGAAACTGAAGGAGATGTACCAGGTTTGTGTTCCGATTCCGCTCTCGAGAGGAAGCGTTTGTAACTCTCCGTTTTGCCACGGGGATAGATGATCACTCTGGGAGGCAACGCAGAACTGGAGTTGGTCGACAGCATGGATCCGTTCTCAGAGGGTATCATCTTTAGCGTGATGCCACCCAAAAAGAGCTGGAAAAACATCTCGAATCTGTCGGGTGGCGAAAAGGTGCGTTGTGTCCTCGTCCGGTGCTATGAGAGGATAACGTGGGTTGTGACCCGTAGACACTGAGTTCTCTAGCCCTCGTGTTTGCGCTTCACGTCTTCAAGGTAAGATCCACAGTCATGCAGGCTTTCAAGATTTCACTGGATGATTTGATCGCCCTTTCCTGTACAGCCTACACCTCTTTACTTTATGGACGAAATCGACGCTGCGCTCGATTTTCGGAACGTATCCATCGTTGCCAATTACATCAAAGATCGGACCAAGAACGCACAGTTCATCATTATCTCGCTGAGGTACGTTGGTTGTTCCTCGCCCTTTGCGTCCTTTGCCATATCTGAGCACGGTATGGCAGAAACGACATGTTTGAGCTGAGCCATCGACTGATCGGGATTTACAAAACTGCGAATGCGACCCAAAGTACGCTCCCAACACTTTTTTTGCCCTCTGCGTGTATACTGATTCCACATGCCAGGTGTCGCGATCGATAATCACGTTCTCGTCCCGACCAAGGTTGTGACGTCCGTGACAACCTCTGCCACATGACACGCGCCCGCCCTCGTAGAGTGGGACGGTTCTATACTCTGTTGCTCTGTTGCTCTGTTGTACGCGTGTGTATTCAATGTCTCTCTCTTTTCCTTTCCGTTTCTCCCCTTTTTGTCTGTCTGTATTGCTAGATGATTTGTATGGTGTGATATCGCTGTAATGATACCTGATTCATCTATATGCAGCCACCAGACGATAGAGCAAGACCTGACGACACTATTCCTAACTCGCCTTGCTCGTGACGTGCCTCTGCAATAAATCCCCGAGCGTATATGTTTGACCTTGCAAGGTGTACGTATGTGTCATCGCTGTTGTCTCTGCCAGCCACGGAGGATGCCCGGTACGATCGTCATCCGAGGGCAACACCAATCCGGGTTCAGCTCTGAACCAGGGATGATCAAGGGCTGCTGAGGGGTGGAGTCGGCGGGAGGGTTCGTACAGAAGGAAACGGTGGATGAGGTCGAGCGGAGAGGGGACTGGGTCGGGGATGGGCGTGTGTGTACGCGTGTCGAGGGAAATGCTCGAGGTCGACGGAGGCAAGTTTGGGAGGAGCAATGACAGGTCCACTGCGTCGACGTCGACAAAGGATACTTTGCTTGCATCCGGGAGGGTCAGGAAAGTCTGCGCCAGATCAGCGATGAAGATCGATAAAAAAAAACCGGGAACGAAACGAAACGATACGAGTCACGTACACGCATGATCGAGAGTAGCGTGTTGAGCGCACGATGGGGAGACGCGACGAGCGAAAAAAATAAGGACGTACCGGCCAAGTATCTTCGTTCGGCGTACCACGCACCCTAAAAATACTCCATGCGAGCCCGATTTCGCCACGCGTCCCATCGAAGAGACTCGTTCGTGTCCAACGACCGGTCGGTATGCCTGAACGTTGGCGTGTTCCCCGCGGCACGACGAATGGCGTCGGGGGCGGGGTGGGTGCACGCGGCTCGGCGCTCGACTCGGATCCGGATCCGGAATCGGACGTGTGTCCGGGTCTTCGAAAGGAGAGATCCTCGTCGTCCTCGTCTTCGTCGGTTTGTAAACGGAGAGAGGTGAAGAACTCGGAAAAGGTGACACCGAGACTCCATGCGTCGATGGCAAAGGCATTGTACGTCCGCGGCCCGAAAAGTAGCTCTGGGGCGCGATAGGGGCTATGTGTATAGGCATAGGAGAAGGAGCGTGCATCATGAGTTCCCACAAGGAATTATAGAGGGCATGCAGAACAGGATGTCACGCACCCCGTCGACACCTCAAAGTACATCCGCGTCGTAGACTCGGGCCACAGATCTCTCGCTTTCGCAGCGCCATCTTCGCCCACTCGAAAAGCGATTCCAAAGTCGATCAGTTGTGCACACCCCGAAACGGTCAGGAGGACGTTGCCTGGTTTGATATCCCGGTGTGCGATTTGGACGTGTTCGCTATGCAGGTAGCTCACCCCACAGAGGATTTGAAAGAGGATCGACTTGGCAAGGACGATGAACTGGATCTCGCGTGGGGTGGGCGAGGGCGAGGTGGTGTTACCAAACGAGATGATGGGATGTGGCGAGTAACTGGAAGATTGGAGGAGTTCGTCGAGAGAGTAGGGGATGTATGGCATCCAAAAGTTCAGATTCTGGGATCTTTGGGATAGTAGTTGCTTGATCAGCGGGATGATCTAGGACGCATGAGTGAGGGTATAGAATGCGCGTGGCATTTGAGGACGAGGCAACATACGTTTGGATGCGAGAGGGAAGTAAGCAGACGGACTTCCTTGATGATATCGTGAGGTTCTTTGGCATGCGTCGTGGTGGACGCCTTGATCGCGATGAACCGAGGGCCATCTGGCAAGTCGGATTCGATGCGGGTAACGATGGATGTAGGACCTTCGGATATGATTTCCTGGAAGTAACGAGGGTCAGCACTTGAAGCTTGAACTCAGATCGTTCATATGTCCACCCACTGCATCGTCGTCGTGGTCGTCGAAAGTCATCATGATCGTTGAGGATTTCCCTGAGATTCAAGCTGGTCAATGTGGTTAGCTTCATTGAACCATCATGATTGAAACCGTCCAATCACTGGGTGCTACGTAGCAGTATGGCTTGTCCCGTGCACCGCGCCTTAGACGGCAGCCGTCTAAGAAGGACACGGACTTCAATGAACAACAAAGTTATACCCTGTTTGTACTCCTCTTGATCTCGTGCATTTACATATCACTACTGTTGCATCATTTAATCTAATTCTGCAATGTCTGTGTATGACGAGCCCCGGACGCTCCTCAGTAAGTACTAGCCATCACCGTAGTCGTGATCGTCTGATTGATCGTGCTCGTAGATAAACAGCTGCTAGCAGCGGCCCGACAAGATGGAAATGTCGAGGAACTATTAACCAGCCCCGAATACAGAGATTCAGAAGACGAAGACATCTTTCTTTTCGACGTCAACTGCACCGATTTGTAGGTTCTCCTCCCGTACCAAGTAACATGGCTCGTAAAGTACGCTCAACTTTGCCCGGGATGAGTACAGTTCAGGGAACACGCGTTCGCACCTCCGTTTTATGTTGCCATCGATCTAGCGCTGATATCCCGTCCTCTCATCAGCTCTCCATCTCGCGTATGTAGCTCACGACGTCCTCTTCTCCATGTCTTACTCAACGTAACACGGTTGCATTGCACGGCGTCCAACCCTGCGTCTCGCATCCATCGTCCATCCTCTGTCACAGCGTCTTGAGTGGTTCCGTCGAGAACGTCAACCTCCTCATCGAAGCCGACGGCTGTGACGTCGATCCCCAGAATTCCGCAGGCGACACACCCCTCCACCTCGCCGTCCAGATCCATCATCGCGAGACCCGTCACGCGATCGTATCTGCTCTCGTCGAGACCGCCGGTGCTATCGATTCGTACGTGCTTTCAACTTCCATCAACTGGGATGACGTGCCCTGGGATATGCCCTGACCTTTCTTTTCCTTATATCTTTGACGGATCTCATCAGCATCCGGTTGGTGAACAAGGCGGGTCAGACACCGAACGCCCTTGCGAAAATTTATTTTCCAAACGATACGGAAGTGAGCTCGTTGACGACGCCACCTGCGCGACAAGTGAACGCTCTTCTCGACGAAGATGATATTGCAAGTGGTGAGTCGCCCGAGATGTTTTTTGCTCTTTCCCTTTGTGTACTGATCATGTGTCCCAAGGTGGTGAAGGCGATTCTGGGCCTGAATGAATAATTAGATAGCATCATACCGTCATCATTCTTACAGCAGGTTTCACGGGCTGTATTGTGTAATAGAAGATCGGGCGGGTGACCAGGGCGATATTCTTGCCTTAGTTGATGGGTCTGGACGACTTCAAACCCAAGGTGATATTGAGAACCTGACTGTACTACCGCTAACCTCCGAAGAACACCCAAGGCAAGAGTGTTTAGATAGGTGTGGTAATCTTCATCAGTGTCAGGGGAATTAGCGTTGGCATCTACACAGACACCGAACTGCTTCCATGGAGCAAAACGTATGACATCCAACGGCACCATTCTAATGCTCGCCATGCTAGCGAGTCCGCTTTCTGAACATCACATTGGCCGTGGAGTTGACTGCGATCACAGACCCGATGTGCGAGTTCCGTGGACGAGGCGCATTCTTCTCTAGCTTGATATCGTACGTCGTGACGATATGGGCCAGCATCGTTTTGAGCTCAACTGCGGCAAAGAAACGACCGGGGCTGGCGAGTAAAAAAAATAACTGCGAGTGCGAAATGGCGATCGCTGGGATGAGCGTACCACGCATGCCGGCCGTGTCCAAACGACAAGTACTCGGGGGAAGTTGCGACAAATTGATGCTTCATGCCTTCCCCATCTTCTTTGCTCATGTCTGCAAACCGAAAAGGATCAAACACCTCTGGGTTATCGTACAGCGCGTCATCATGATGTAACGCTCTGAGACCCGCATTGATCCTAGTGCCTTTCGGGATGAATGTCCCGTCGGAAAATGTAAAGTCTTTGGTAGCCTTGCGAGTCAGGCCCACTAGAGAACAAAATTTGGGTTCAAATTAATGGTGTGGTGCATAAAGTGACTGACGCATGTCGACACCCTCTATGCGTATACACTCCTTGAGGAAACTGTCGACTTTGCGCATCTTGCCCAACGACGTCTTCGACCATCCCTCTTTCTCGACGATCGCCTCGACTTCTTCGCGGAGGGGCTGCACATACTGAGGGTTCGCCGCCAGGTAAAAGAGCGTATTTGCGAATGCCTGAGGTTCAGTCTGACTCAATGACCAAGATGGGATCACGAAGTTGCACACACGCTAGATGTTATCTGTAACGCAGTGGATGAGGTGAATGTCGCATGCCTGGAGACGACCGCACGCACGCACATGAATAGCAGCAACGTTAGTTGACAGCATGCGGCTTGTCAATGCTTCAACTGTGGCATCCGGACCGCCTTCATCCATCAACCACGACAAAAGGTCGTGCTACAAAAAAAAATATGAATATGGTGCCGATCGCAGATAGGGTCGACCAACGGGTTTCTCAGTCCAGTCCTTCCCATACTCATCCAAGTACTTCCGTCGCTCCTCAATGATTGGACGAAGATGCCCCACACCCCGCCTAGTGTTCTTAGGGACGTTTGTGAAAAAACGGGCAGCTAGGCTGTTGAGAAGCTGAGGGCGGCTTCGTGGGCAGGCAATCATCAGGGACGTACGGTCTCAACAACCTCGGGAAGTACGCGATGGCAAGACCGCCTGTGATGGCATCAATGGTATATTGGATGTTGAGAGCCACGAAATCCGGGTTACGACCTACAATGAAAGCTTGAAAACGCAAGTAGGTGACGAAAGGGGGTACATACACAGTGGAAGCCCGACGAAGGATCTATTACTCGCCCTGCACACGATCTGTTTAACAGTGGTCAATGCTGGAACACTCTTCCACTCTATGTCATCCAATATTAGCGACTTGTTATTTTTGGTGACAGGAAGTATGTTACCATTATCTTCGAGGTCCAAAATCTCGTTGGAGGCTGTGATGATCTCATCTCGCAACTCAGGATACAAGACCTCGAGGTAACGAGTGAGTTGTGAGCGCGTCACCGTGATGTGGTAGGGATTGTAGCAAACGTCGAACCCCATGGTGAATTCCGAATTAAAGTCCTGGTCATAGTACTCCCTCAGAAACGCGTGCGACAGACAGAGAGAATCCACCTTCTCACTTCGTTCATGGCCTCCAGAAGTGAAAGTTCGTTGTCGCGGGCGTTTCTTATTTCTTCTACATGTGCACGTTTGGTTGCGATAACGACCCAGTGGTAGAGCGTTGCAATCTTGAACGGGGCACCTTTGTGCTGAAAATACCATGGAGGTTGGTTGCAATATCGAGTCGGAACGAGCGTTGCTTGCCTTTCTGTATCCTTCTTGGATTACGTCTGCAGCGTTGGCTATATACTTGATACCAGCCCACCACGAACCAAGCCAACTGCTCGATCCAACGGTCGGAAATGCATTCAGCTGAGAATGAGAGGAAGAGAATGAGAATACTATGAGAGAGGGATGCAATGTTGACCTACATTAGGGCGCTTCAAGGACAAGTGTGCAATCCCGAGGATAGCTGCGGCAACGCCTGCGACAACATACGTCACGGACAAGCTTGCAGGTAGTTCTGGCACTGTCCACTGCATTCCGAGAAGGTGAAATTATCTTGACAAAAAACCAAATGATTGGTCAGTGGTCAATAGTAGTACTATACTGTACTACAATATATCTTCTCATAATACATACGACTTGCACTAGCCTGATGCAGAGAGAAGCAACCTGTGATAGAATTTGTCATCATATCGCATGTTTGTTTGAAAGATGTTGTTCAGCTCTAGTCTGGGGGAGCCCGTCTATGAGGCTGCCGTTGATCCTGATGAGGCTGAAGAGTGTTTATAGGTTACGGTGGTTGGACAATGGCATGACATGTCGAATTGAAGTAGCCGCCATGTGGGTCACGTGTCACAGTACACTCCCAGCCCCACACGTATCAGTGCAGTTGAACCGCATGTTGGTGTGTCCTGCTCCGAATCTCATCCATCTACCCACCTACCCACCTGCCCCGGTCATCATATATTCACCAACTTCACCTATAACACCATGAATACGGCCAATCCAACTCAAAGCATGAATCTCATCGTGTATGCATGTCCCTTACTTTCATATTTCCGTTTGGAATGTGCTGAACGTGCTTCTAGGGCGAAGACGTTCACTATCAAAGGTGCGGTTGTAACGGTAGACCTCCTGGTGTATCCGAGTTAGCTTTCTTTCAGACATCGAACTTCGCACTCAAGTGCACCGCAAGCTCCCAGTTGCAAGGCAATACTACCTCGAATTTTCCATAGGCAATACCTCGCAGTCGACGAACAGCGCAAAGGAAGCAAAGAATCGTACCTTATGGGAGAAAAAATTATATTTGTGGGTACATGGCCCTTGCTTTACTCCAGAGAATTCAATTCAATATTGTTAGTGATGGGGACGATCATTCCGTCCTCCTCGCAAAAGTTTACCAGAAGTCCCACATCGGAAAGGACAAACTGGTCGGAAGTCTCACTGATACCATCGGCGGCGTATTGGGAAAATTGAAGGATGGAGGTACGAACACATCCTTCATGATATGTTCCACTGATGTGATCTCTCTGGTCATAGTACTCGAAGAGACTCTTCGCAAGGATACCCCAGATGGATCTGTTGTCTCAGGGATTACGATCAAGTTTGCGTTCGCCTCTGAGCCACGTGGGGACGCAAATGCAGACCAACGTCAAGCTACAGACACCGTCACTAGGGCGACCGAAGTGATTGGCGCGCTGGGTCCCATGCCCGCAGTCGTCGGCCTTCTGAGTTCGGCGGTCGATCGTGGCACAAATGCTGTGACCGAGGTACAGACATTCGAGACTACGTGGGGTGTTCTGTTGCAGAGGATGGAACTGTTTAACAAGATTGTGGCCGACATCGCCCAGGTATTTGGTGCTCAGTGTCTCGACTCCAGCCCGGTCTGAATGCGAGACAGATTCACCCGTATACGTCGCTGGCTTGGTCCGTTATATCAGCTGCGAACCAGGTCTGCCTGTTCTTCGGCATTCGTACTATTGTTGATCACTGGCGATGTTTCACACAGGTGCTCGTAAATCAGAAAAACCGCGATGACCAGATCATTCGCTTAGCAGGCACGATGAGCGACGTGTTTGCGTTCGTTCACGATGCCGAACCTTTGAAGGCAATCCAGGCGCACATCAAGCCTATCACGCTTCTGATCCAGCAAGTGACGGAGTGTGGGTACTTCATTACCGAGTACACTAAGCAAAAGAGTTTTTGTCAGTCGTTGGTCACCTTCATAATGCCTCCCTCTGATCTCTATATTTAGGGATTCGGACGGCGAAATACACGATCTCTGATATCGATGCAAGGATCTCGGATTATGTCAACAATTTGCAACAACTCAAGGCCGCGTTCTTGGAGGGGGTTGCACTGCAGACAGGCGTCACCGTCCTTCGTATGATGAATGTGGTGGAGCACACCGGTAGGTCCGATGTGTTGAGACTGCGGTTAGATATTCACGGATCTGGAACGCAGCGGAATCGATCGACCTGAACGACATGCCATATGCGTTCGGCGCTAGGTATGCGCAGGAGAAGGGATGCCTGGCGGGCACGCGTGAGTTGGTCATTGAAGACCTCTGTAACACCCTCAACAATCCCGACGCTGATGCTCCGAGAGTGTGTCTTCTCACCGGGGTCGCTGGATCGGGCAAATCTGCGGTGGCTCACTCGATCGCTCGACTGTACGACGGGCAAAAGCGGCTGGGCTCGTCGTATTGCTTCGCCAGTACTGATGTCGCGAGGCGGAATCCACAAAATCTTTTCCCCACTATCGCACGTGACCTCTCCGATCACGATCCGCAGTACAAGTCCGCCCTGTGGGGGATCGTGAAAGATAATCGAGCGCTTCGCACGTCCACATCGCCGTTTGAGCAAGTGGAGAGGCTCATCATCGAACCTAGCAAGGACTTCCATGCTATTGGTCCACTGGTGATCGTCATCGACGCGCTTGACGAAAGCGGCGATCAAACCAGTCGCCGAGATCTTCTACGAGCCATCTCTAAGCAAATCGCCGAAAATGCTCTTCCAATCAACCTTCGCTTCCTCATCACCACTCGTCCGCAGAGTGACATCCTCGCCGCTCTTCCGTCTGGCTCACACTTTGTCCATAAAAAAATGGGTGACATTGACGAGCAGATCGTCGACGAAGATATCCAGAAATTTATTCACCATTCTCTTCATCAGTATACCGAACTTGAATCTTCTTGGCCTAATCAGGAGTGGTGTCGACTACTCATCCATCATTCCCAGCATCTCTTCCAGTGGGCATCTACTGCGTGCAACTTCATCGAAGGGTCCGGTAGTATTGGACTCGACCCATGCAAGCGGTTCAGGATACTCGTGCAAAGCGATAACCGCGCCAATGTCCGTCCTTTGGATGAGCTATACCGGACAATACTAGGCCAGCTGTTTACCTTGGATGATTCTCGACAATCGTTTCGAGAGGTAATGGCGCACGTGCTTGCACTCAAGGAGCCGCTACCTCTCACTGCTCTCACTGCTCTCTTTGATAAGGAGCTGAGCATCCAAAACATCATCAAGCCCATGGGGTCTTTGCTTGATGGGGTGCTTGATGAACAGAAGCCGATCCGGCCACTTCATACCTCCTTCCGTGACTTTTTACTGGACGAAGCTCGCAGTTCAGTCTTCCATGTCGACATTCGACCCAAGGATTCTCTCTCACTTGGCTGTGCATTGCTTGCATGCATGCGAAATATGCTCAAGTTCAACATCTGTGACCTCAAGGACTCCCGAGAGCGCAACACTGCCATCCCTGATTTGCCGAGTCGGGTAAAGAAGGCCATTCCCCCCCACCTGGCATACTCATGCCAATACTGGATGGATCACCTGGAACATGCCAGCTGTACTCCAGACTTGTTGAATGAGGTCACACTCTTCTTCAATGAATTCTTCCCCTACTGGCTTGAAGCCATCAGCCTTTTGTCCCTTTCCTCTCCACTGTCATTCATCCTATCTGCCCTAGAGGCCTGCACCATGCTTGAAAAATGGGCCAAGGTAAGATGAATCATGGTATAGGTTGTCAGTACTGAATATATTTGTAGGGTGAAGAGATTGCCACTCTGGCATCAGAGGCATTCCAATTCATCCAAGTGTTTGCTCCTGTCCTGAAAGAAAGCACCCCCCACCTCTATCTATCAGCCATGCCCCAGACTCCTTCCAGATCTCCACTTTGCAAACTCTGGGTTGAACACCTCCAAAAGCATGTCTCAGTCACTTCAGGGAATCCAGCCAGTTGGCCAGCAGAGGTTCATACTATGGAAGGGCATACAGCTGAAGTTGTATCTGTTGCTTATTCACCTGATGGTTCTCATATTGTCTCTGGCTCTTGGGATAACACCATTAGGATTTGGAATGCAACCACTGGCCAGTTGGTGGCAGGACCATTCCAGGGGCATACAGATTATGTTGACTCTGTTGCCTACTCACCTGGTGGCTCTTATGTTGTCTCTGGCTCTTGGGACAAGACTATTAGAGTTTGGAATGCAACCACTGGTCAGTTGGTGGCAGGCCCATTCCAGGGGCACACAGATTCAGTCTTCTCTGTTGCTTATTCACCTGATGGTTCTTATATTGCCTCTGGCTCAAGGGACAAGACCATTAGGGTTTGGAATGCAACCACTGGCCAGTTGGTGGCAGGCCCATTCCAGGGGCACACAGCTGGTGTTGTGTCTGTTGCTTATTCACCTGATGGCTCTCATGTTGTCTCTGGCTCTGATGACAACACCATTAGGGTTTGGAATGCAACCACTGGTCAGTTGGTGGCAGGTCCATTCCAGGGGCATACCAATTGGATTAGCTCTGTTGCTTATTCACCTGGTGGCTCTCATGTTGTTTCTGGCTCTTGGGACAAGACCATCAGAGTTTGGAATGCAACCACTGGTCAATTGGTGGCAAATCCATTCCAGGGGCATACAGCAAATATCAACTCTGTTGTCTATTCACCTGATGGCTCTCATCTTGTATCTGGCTCTGGTGACATGGTCCTTAGGGTTTGGAATGCAAATACTGGTCAGTTGGTGGCAGGTCCATTCCAAGGGCATACAGAGAATGTCATCTCTGTTGCATATTCACCTGATGGTTCTCATATTGTCTCTGGCTCTGGTGATATGACCGTTAGGATTTGGAATGCAACCACTGGGCAGTTGGTGGTGGATAAATTCCAGGGACACACAGATTGGATCACCTCCGTTGCTTATTCACCAAATGGCTCTCATATTGTCTCTGGCTCTTGGGATAACACTATTAGGATTTGGAATGCAACCACTGGCCAGTTGGTAGCAGGACCATTCCAGGGGCATACAGATTATGTTGACTCTGTTGCCTACTCACCTGATGGCTTTTATGTTGTCTCTGGCTCAAGAGACAATACCATCAGAGTTTGGAATGCAACCACTGGTCAGTTGATGGCAGATCCATTTCAGGGGCACACACATTGGATCAGCTCTGTTGCTTATTCACCAAATGGCTCTCATGTTGTCTCTGGCTCTTGGGATAACACCATTAGGATTTGGAATGCAACCACTGGCCAGTTGGTAGCAGGACCATTCCAGGGGCATACAGATTATGTTGACTCTGTTGCCTACTCACCTAATGGCTTTTATGTTGTCTCTGGCTCAAGAGACAATACCATCAGAGTTTGGAATGCAATCACTGGTCAGTTGGTGGCAAATACATTCCAGGGGCACACAGATTGGATCAACTCTGTTGCGTATTCACCTGATGGCTCTCATATTGTCTCAGGCTCAAGGGACTTGACCATTAGAGTTTGGAATGCAACCACTGGGCAGTTGGTGGCAGGTCCATTTCAGGGGCACACAGATTGGGTCAAGTCTGTTGCATATTCACCTGATGGCTTTTATGTTGTCTCTGGCTCTTGGGACAAGACCATCAGAGTTTGGAATGCAACCACTGGTCAGTTGGTGGCAGGCCCATTCCAGGGGCACACAGCTGGTGTTGTGTCTGTTGCTTATTCACCTGATGGTCTTTACATTGTCTCTGCCTCCACTGACAACTCCATCAAAGTGTGCAGGGTACAAGAACTTGTTTCCTTTGGTGATTTTTATGAGGACAATGGTTGGATTCAATCTTCTAATGGCACTTGTTTTGGCTGGATTGCCCCTTGGAATAGGCATGCCTTCTATCTTTATCCTCATTCTTTAGTAATAGCCTCTGACAGAATTTTTCAAGTTGATACTATTGATATGCCTTTGTTTGGGGAGTTCTGGATGTCTTGTTGGAACTGACTTCTCTGTTCATCTTGATACTTATGTGCTACTTTCTACTGTGTTTTTCAATCTTCTTGATTTTGAGAATCCAATTGCACAGTAACTAACCTCTGAAGGCAAGGGCATTCAGACAGGTGTGGTAATCTTCATTAGTGTCAGCATTGGCGCTCTACATAGGAACTATTCTAATGTTCGCCATTCTAGCAAGTTTGCTTTCTGAACATCACCTTGGCCGTGGAGTTGGCTGCAATCATAGACCCGATGTACAAGTTCCGCGGACGAGTTGCGTTCTCCTCCAGCTTGATATCGTACGTCGTGACGATATGGGCCAACATTGTTTTGAGCTCAACTGCGGCAAAGAAACGACCGGGGCTGGCGAGGGAATTTTTTTTGAGAATGCAAGTGCGAAATGGCGATCGATGAGACGAGCATACCATGCATGCCGCCCATGTCCAAACGACAAGTACTCGGGGGAAGTTGCGACAAATTGATGCTTCATGCCTTCCCCATTTTCTTTGCTCATGTCTGCAAACCGAAACGGATCAAACACCTCTGGGTTTTCGTACAGCGCGTCATCATGATGTAACGCTCTGAGACCCGCATTGATCCTAGTGCCTTTCGGGATGAACGTCCCGTCGGAAAATGTAAAGTCCTTGGTAGCCTTGCGCGTCAGGCCCACTAGAAAAAAAAACGGGGATAAAATAATGGTGTGATGTGCACTGCGCAGGGGACTGACACATATCGAGGCCCTCTATGCGTATACACTCCTTGAGGAAACTGTCGACTTTGCGCATCTTGCCCAACGACGTTTTCGACCATCCCTCTTTCTCGACGATCGCCTCGACTTCTTCGCGGAGGGGCTGCACATACTGAGGGTTTGCCACTAGGTAATAGAGCGTGTTTACGAAAGCCTAAGGTTCAGCGTGACTAAAAAGACCAAGACGGAATCACGAAGTTGTACACACGTTGGATGTTGTCTGTAACGCATGTGGATGAGGTGAATGTCGCATGCCTGGAGACGATGGTAGGTACGCACGTGAATAGCAGCAAAGTTAGATGACAGCATGCGGCCCGTCAATGCTTCAACCGTGGCATCCGGACCGCCTTCATCCATCAACCATGACAAAAGGTCGTGCTACAAAAAAAAATGAATATGGTGCCGATCGCAGATAGGATCAACCAACGGGTTTCTCAGTCCAGTCCTTCCCATACTCATCCAAGTACTTCCGTCGCTCCTCAATGATTGGACGAAGATGCCCTACACCCCGCCTAGTGTTCTTAAGGACGTTTGTGAAAAAACGGGCAGCTAGGCTGTTGAGAAGCTGAGGGCGACTTCGTGGCCAGGTAATCATCAGGGACGTACGGTTTCAACAACTTCGGGAAGTACGCGATGGCAAGACCACCTGTGATGGCATCAATTGTGTGTTGGATGTTGAGAGCCACGAAATCCGGGTTACGACCTATAATGAAGGTTTGAAACGCAAGCAGGTGACGAAAGAGAATACATACACAGTGGAAGCCCGACGAATGATCTATTACTCGCCCTGCATACGATCTGCTGAACAGTGGTCAATGCTGGAACACTCTTCCACTCTATGTCATCCAATATTAGCGGCCTGTTATGTTTGATGACAGGAAAGATGCTACCATTATCCTTGAGGTCCAAAATCTCGTCGAATGCTGTGATGATCTCATCTCGCAACTCAGGATACAAGACCTCGAGGTTACGAGTGAGTTGTGAGCGCATCACCGTGATGTGGTAGGGATTGTAGCAAATATCGAACCCCATGGTGAATTCCGAATTAAAGTCCTGTCCACAATACGCCCTCAGAGACGCGCGCGACAGACAGAGAGAATCCACCTTCTCACTTCATTCGTGGCCTCTAGAAGTGAAAGCTCGTCGTCGCGTGCGTTTCGCACTTCTTCTACATGTGCACGTTTGGTTACGATAACGACCCAGTGGTAGATCGTTGCGATCTTGAACGGGGCACCTTTATGCTGAGAACAACATGGAGATTGGTTACAATATCGAGTCGGGACGAGCGTTGCTTGCCTTTCTGTATCCTTCTTGGATTACGTCTGCAGCGTTGGCCATGTACTCGATACTAGCCCACCACGAACCAAGCCAATTACTTGATCCAACGGTCGGAATCGCATTCAGCTAAACAGAAAAAGACGAAAGGGATGTTCTCAGAAGGCTATGAAAGCGGGAAGCAATGTTGACCTACATTGGGACGCTTGGACAAGCGTGCAATCCCGAGGACGGCTGCGACAACGGCTGCGATAACATACGTCGCGGGCACGTTTGCAGGTAATTCTGGCACTGTCCACTGCATTCCGGGAAGGTGGGATTATCTTGACAAAAACCTACATGGTTGGTCACCGGTTTAATACTTTATACTTTATGGAATTACACATTCCATCGTACCATTCTTTGTTCATCGTTTTCCCTCAGCCACTATCAGGCACATCAGATCACACTGCCCATTAGTGGCGGGTACCCACCTGCCACTTGAAACATCGTACCATTTGGGTCATGGCACGACTAAAGGCAAAACGTTTGGATGCCCGTGTTTCCGCGTAACGCCAAAACGTGACATTTTTGGCTGCATTCACCTTGCTACAGTACTTTAAATCAGCCCGACATCTCGAGCGAGTCGACACGAATGTACATACCTCAAGTTCCGTCCATGAGTTCGTCTAGACTTGAAATCCGTTGGACAAGCTATACAGGTTGAATCTCCGAAAATGAGTCGTGAAAGATAGTCGTGGGAAGCGAATGTATGGGATGCTCATCCTCAAGGAACCGACATACTAACCGCAGTACAATTTGATGATACCTGCCCTTCACGCACACCAGTCCTCATCATCATCAACCTAATGCCGACACCCAATAACCCCTTTGCATTCGACGAAGATCCCACCGATGA